>MNCI01002794.1:49613-90945 GCA_015680685.1 Gnetum montanum | reverse complement strand
ATCTAAATCATGGAGTGGATTTCATTGACTTCAATAGATTCTAAATCCCCATCCAAGTGAATCCTCCATTGCTCTCCTACGTGCATGTCTTCTACACATCCCCTAAACTCATTTTTTATTATTTAAATAAAGTTTTAAGATTTCATTTTTGTGTGCAATTTGTATTTGCTATTGTTTATTTTTATCTACATTTCTCCTATTTGGGTTATTCATTTTACATTTTCTAAGTCCCTAGGTGATCTACTAGACTATCTATGGTACCTTGGATCCCATTTTCTAGAGGCACTAGGAATTATAAGTTGAGGCTGCTGCATTAGGCCTTTCAATTTTCCAGTGATTGAATTTTCTAGTTGTAATAGATAGTAATGTAACATTATTAATCTTCATCTTAATCTTGGGCACAACATTAAAGATTTTATGTGTTCTGGCAAGCTCAACATGTTAGTTCATGTCTATATTCTCTAACACTTTGCATTGTTGGTATACACCATTATGATGTATGACACTATTTACGATGTCTATATATTATGGTTTTCTTTTATTATAGTTTATTAAGTATACTTTAGTTTTCTAAGTAATATCAACTATTGGTTGCACGTGTTCATTTCTTCTAATATGACTCTTCTATTTAATCTATATAAGTAATTGATTTCATCTTCTTTTATGACATAATAATAATACACACATGACAAAGGCATGTGATTTATATTATTCTCCTTCTATGTCTATTCTAGTTTACAGTTTATATATTCAACATTGTAGTTTACTAATATCTCATCATGTACATTTCTCATTTGTTTCTATTAGTCAAAAAATTATTTTCTAATATCTTGGACTTAGTGATCTAGGTATCACTAAAACTTGCTAGTTAAAGTACCTTTAGCTATGAGGTCATGAGTTCAATTCTTATTTCTACATATAACTAGTAATTCAATTGGGAAGCTCATGAATTATTAGGAAAAAATATTTAGTACGTTTGAGGTTTTTTCCCTAGTTATATTATCTAGAGGTACATTGGATATATAGTACAAAAAAACATAAAAACTAAAGAGAAAAATAAAAAATAAAAAATCTAATAATTTACATAGGATAAAGTAATCATAATATATAGACCCGTATAAGGTCTTTTTTTGTTGTAATGTTCTTAGGAAGATTTTTTCTTACATTGTATGAAATTAAATTGAAGCTTTATTACAATCGAAGACCCAANAGATTTTTTCTTACATTGTATGAAATTAAATTGAAGCTTTATTACATTCGAAGACCCATAGGATCTCTTGGACATATATTACATTTTCATGAAAAATAAGATAGAATCTACAAATTGATCAAGCACTAATGGGAGCATAAAAAATAAATTATACAAATTTTTTTATTGTAACATTATAACATTGTATTAAATAGGTAGTCACAGCATAAGAAAGAAATACATGTAACTCATCTTCAAAGACTCCAAAACTAGAAAACCAACAAATACACTCTTTTGGGTGGACTTGAATCTATCTTCTACTTTTAATTCCAAGATGGTAAGAACTTAAGTAAAGTTTGTTGGTAGCATTTTGATACTTAACTAGAATAGTAGATGAGAGATAGTAAGCTTATACATCTAGTTTATCAAATCCAATATGACTTAAATATAATTATCTTTTGTCTTTTACATTAGACCACATCTATATTAAAAACTTCTACTTGACTAGCTAGCGAATATGATTGGGCTGTTGTATTTTGTTGCACATCCTTCCAAGAGATATTCCATTTTCTCAACCATTGTGTTCCCTAAAAATACTATCCATAGACTCATAAATCCTCAAAAACTACTTTAGAGAATTTATCTTACCTTGAGATATGTAAACTATCAATGTATATAATGAATTGCTACAAGGCTACGGCTTCAAAAGGTAATAAATCATAATGACATAATGACATTGTGTAAGATGTTTTCATCTTCACTTTTACCTTATCAAGAAAATTTTTTTATAATATTATAATATCTTTCGAAAGCTTAGAACTAAGTCTAGGTCCCCAAAAACACATCCATACAAAATAGTAGGATAGATGATGCCTGAAAAATTCATTTTCTAACCTTCTAAGCCTAGAATCCTAAATTCTTGTATTTATTTTTAAAAGCATATAAAGCCTTGAAACATCCTACTATTTTTTTTTTGATAATATAATATAATAATGATATATTAGCCTAGTGGTAAGACTCTTGATTTGGAAACTCCAAGTTATAGGATTAATCATGGTAGGCAATGGTAAGTTATAAGTTCTAATTGGACTATATATCTTTGGTTGTATCTTTATTTTAATATTTTTTGTTTATAATACCTCCCTTTTAATATTATTATTATTATTCTAGCTTTTTAAAACAAAAAATATTATAAACGTTATCATTTTAGACTACTTAAAATTTATGTTATCTTTAAAAAATAATAATGAAACACCACTAATTTTGGGCTCCTGTAGTTCAATGGAAGATTTTTCTAAGTGTTGAAACTTGGGAAAAATTTTTCTAAGTTTGGTGTTATGTTGGTGTCACACTATGTAGCATAGATAGCATAGCACATTAGAATCCAAAAATTTCCTAAGTCTGTCTGCTACGCTCCCCAACACAGCCAGCGTAGCACATCTTTCCAAGGCTAGTTTGTGAAAATGACAACCCAAAAGCAGTTAATGAAGCACTAAGGATGGACTAAACAACTCAACAAATTTTCTATCTCTCAGGTCATCAAGCTTGCTATGGTCTTTAGCTTGCACAAATTGACACATGTCCTAGTTGCCAACCCACCCAAGTGCCAAGCTAGGAGTTGTTAAAAATGCTCAGGATGACCAAAATAGTTTAGTAGATTTTCTATCTTTTGGGCCTACTATGCTACATAGCATAGATCGTGTAGTGCAGGATCAAGGACCAAAACGTTTCTAAGGGTTGAACTAGAAGTCTGTAAACATGGAAGGTGCATTCGATGGTTTTTCAACTTTCGGGGCAACCTATCCTACTTCATCCTTGAAGTGTAATTAGCGTGTCATGGAAAAACATGGTAAGTTTTATCAAAATTCATCAAAAAATTCATGTTACGCTTTGCTATGCTGCATAGTGTAGATAGTGTAATAGGGGTTCTAGCATCAAAATTTTCTACATGTGAAATGAGGAGGTATCAAGCTATTCTGAAATGGAAGATGCATTTTTTGGTTGCTAAAGTTGCCTGTCTTGCTACATTCTAGAGTGGCATTTCCAGTATTGGCAAAATTCACCAAAATAAGAGTGCTACACTCTGTTATGCTATGCAATGTAGACATTGTAGCAGGCCAAAACCAAAAAAAATTTCTATGTGTTTACACTACGCTATGTCACGCTAGGTAGTGTAGACAGCATAACACTTAGAAAATGCCTCCAAAAGTCCCCAAAATTTGGCATCGACCTTCATGCCTACTCCAACATCTATCCAATGGCTAAAATCAGCAATTTGTTTTATTTTTTCATCCCCTATTAATCCCCAAAATTGTCTTTATGCTTAACCCTACTGAGAAGTAGGGGAAGACATAGTCCAGGAGCATGGGCTCCTAGTTGCGCTTGTTTTGGCATGATTTGTAGATACATGGTAGTCCCTCAGACTTTAGCATGTGCAGTTTGGGTAGTGTGGTCACATCTTGGCAAAGCCTTAGTCTTTGTTCCTATCTTGTAGAGAATAACACCATTAAGCTTGACAC
The DNA here is from genome assembly GCA_015680685.1 of Gnetum montanum. Classification (NCBI taxonomy): domain Eukaryota; kingdom Viridiplantae; phylum Streptophyta; class Gnetopsida; order Gnetales; family Gnetaceae; genus Gnetum; species Gnetum montanum. Next base: position 87,237 of record MNCI01002794.1, on the reverse strand, counting down.
TTTGAGTGTAATAGGTCAACATGACGTGTTCACATCCATGTTACATGGGATCTAGGCCACGTGGCACCTAGTTTGCATCTCCTGTCAACCCTAGCTCTATAAATATTCTAGTAATCAGCATTTTAAGGGTTGGCTTTTATAGTTAGCTTTGGTAGAAGATTGGTGAGTAGAAGGTTGATGATCGGCAAATCCCATCATTAGAATTCTCTCAGCAACTCCCTCTCTCTTGCATTTGAAAACCCAAGCATGACATCTATTTGAGCACTGTGACCTTGCACTTGCCCAATATAGCAACTACTAACCTAGTCGGCCCAACGTCTCTTGCAGCAACTATTCACCATGTCCCAAGAGATTGTGACCACACTGCCACACTACCTTGTTGTGCTAGTCTGATACCAAGTACTAGTTTGACACATCATTTAATCAAGAGATGCATTTCCCAAACTTGGAGTAGTGCATTCCTTTACCTAAGCTTGCACTTCATTACTTTTCACATGTATTCCAAATTGTTAGCATAATTTTTAATTATTATCCTATCAATATGCATCAGTACACTCATGTTGTAGTCTATGTCTTGTTTCTGCTTGTCCTAGCTCTTGTGTGTGATGCTCTAAAAACTCTATTTGCAAATGGTTATTGTACATCACATAAGTCCCTATCTAATTGAGTAGACCGTTTAGGGTGCCCCATTTCCATTTTTTTCAACATGGCTTTCCTATGGACTCAGGGTTAGGCTATGCACCTAACGATCCCTTAGTGTTCCAGCCATCAATTTCTTCGAACGCTACGATTTTTGGCACTATAAGGAGGGCTTGAACCTCCATGTTCCTTCTACATGCCATAGGTAGTCCTACATGCTTTCTGTACCTCCGTTACTAGTTGCAAGTTAGCATAGATGTGACACTCCTATGGACTTGCCATTGTACTAGCGATATCATAGGCCAGCGTAGGAGTTGTCTATGTTTTGGTTGGTGTAGATTGGTCCCTATTGATGGTTCCCCTAGAACCCCATAGGATGGAAAGCCCAAGACACTTCACTGTGCCTAGCTCTAAGTGCCTTGTCAGTGTGACAACCCTGTTAGTGTGATAGTCCTACCAGTGTGATAGTCCCACAAAGCATGACTAGCATAGTAGTACAAATAGCCATTTTTTAGCATTTCCAATACTTAGCCATTTTTGGCTTATTTTCTTTACATCTCCCATACTAAACCATTTCACCTTAAAATTTAAACATTTATTACAAGTGTCTCTCCTCACATATTTTTTGACACAGTAAAAATGAATCCTACCAACACTTCAACCAGTACAAGTCTACAACTAGCTCATTGCGTTCAGCATGGTATGGATGTCAAGCAATCCCTTAGCTCAATACAACCACAATGGCAATCTCTTAGACTACATCACCTGTCACCCAAACACACAGTACTTGATGAAGAGTAGTATAACTTTTTATGCACAAAGGTTCATGCGGGTCTATTTTTGGACCACCAAGAAGTAGAAGAAAAATGTAGCTTTGAAATTATTCACCAAAATGGAAAGGAGCTCCTTTCTACTTATGGTGTGGTGATACCACTTATCGAATCTTTCTAATGGATTCTAGATCAGCATATCCGAATGGTTGGGCTAAAAGAACAAGACATAGTGTCCAACTATGATGAGCCACAACAAGATGGACAAGAGGAGTTTGAGTCTCATTCTAAAGTTGGTGTCCCATCTTATGTCCAAGCCTCATAGTCTATCTTAGCATCCTTGCTACACTAATCACATTCTTCTACCTCATTCGCTATGGCTATGAAATTACCGTAGCCCAAACCCTCGTCGATGGTAGAATGTCACCAAATGTTGTCAATGCAACATAATCTTGTACCTTCAGCTTCTTTTCCTATTATTACTCCTCTACAATCTACTCAATTTTTCTAGCAAGTTTCTATCATGCCCATGTTGCTTTATGTCCATACCATGCCTGTGTCATAGCCACAAACAAGCCCCATCCCCATTATCCCCCCTCCATCAGTCCCACCACCAGCAACAACTCTAGCTTCAACCACATGATGGGCGGCAACTTCCTTCCCTACCATGCAATTGTCTTAGATGCCACTGTATATGCAACCACAAATGTACCAGGAATCACATATAGCACAACTGACTATGAGGCCATGGGCTTCTTCAATAGAATCGTCAATGGGAGTTGCCTTGGCAGCACCGCCTATGGGGCTGTGGGTTGCTTTAGCCACACTACCAATAGGGGCCACTCTAATGGTATCCCTAGTAGGGCTGGAAGCTATGCAAATGGCACCACCAAAAACACCATTAACACAACCCTCCATAGCATCCTCAAGGCTAGATCAAGCATTCCAGCTCATCCAAACCCTCACTGAGGAGGTTAAGCAGCTTAAAACTGCCAACTCTGAAGTGGTCCATGTAATGGACTTTTACCAAGATGATCCTATTAGCCCTATCATTCCTCCACTTATGTTGCCCCCTGGGATTCAACTCCTATAATTCACAAAGCACAATGGGGAAGGTGACCCGAATGCTCACCTAGTCACCTTTCACTTCGAATCTTTGTTGCTATAGCCATGGCCACATGCTATTATCTAGGTCTTCACCATGTCTATGACTGGAAAAGTATTAGATTGGTATCACACGTTGCCTTGTGCTTCCATCTTGACTTTAGAAGAATTGCTAAGCCAATTTGTGATTTGTGTCAAGTACAACTTGAAGCCAGAGGCCACTTTGGACCAACTTATGAGCATTAAGTAAGAAGCACTCGAACCTATGCAGAAATTTATACAATGATGAAGCACTTCTCTAAATGAAATTCATGAGCCTATTGCTAAAATCCACTTTCTAGCTATCTTTAAAGGTGTAATGAATGATTTTATCAAATCCAAGCTATATTACTTAGCTCCTCACTCCCTTAGTCAAGCTTTTTCCCAAACAAAAAGCATACAAGATGCAGTAGAAGCTAGTAAAGACCCAACTTATGTAGCCTATAAAAACACACATGTAAGAAAGGATAAAGAAAAGGGAAATGCCACAATAACCATAGTGGCAACCATGGCTGCTAATGCCAAGCCTATAAAAAACAAGCAAGCAACCAAGGCACCTAAAGCCCTAGCCACTACTAACAAAGAGTTAGGCTCTAGAAATGTGGGAACCAACCAACCTACATCATCAACAGCCATAGGACAAGCTCCACCAAGATCAAACTTTGAGTTCAAGGATCGCTCGAAATACACCCCTCTGCCCCTTAATCCATCAAAGCTGTTGGATCAACTATTTAGCGTCGAGCATATTCAACATAAAAAAATGTCGGAGGATGCCCATAAAAGTCAAGAAAGGTACTGTGAGATCCTTTGGGACCCCTCTATAACTATGTCTAATGAGCCACCGATGCCTAAGAATTTTAGACTAGACTGATTCTACAACTATCATTAGTTGCATGGTCATGACATGGATTATTGTCTTGCACTGAAAGATGATATTCAACACATGATTGGCCGCAAGTTAGTCTTTGATGACAATAATCCTGTCTAGCTAAAGAACCAATCCATGAATGTTTACAAAGACCCATTATATGTGAGCAACGTAGGATACACTATTAATGTTACTAGAATTGAAGACAATGTAGAGGTAATGTAGGAAACATTTGTAGTCTGAGTACCCTCTCGTGGCACTAAGACTTCGATGACAACAAGGCCACAGGCCCCCTTTGTGATCAAGGTACCGTCTCAAGCACCTTTGACACCTTTTGTAGTTAGAGCCCCGCATGACACTATAAGAACAACCCAAGAACCTTTTGTGGTAAGAGTTCCACAAAGTACAAATCCTCCATCTACTCAAGCTTCGGTGATTGGAACTGCATCATAAACCTCTTTCCTGAAAAGGCATGATGAACGTCTAGCTAACAACATGGCTAAAGAACACACTGCACTAGACCTCCCAAGCCTACTCCCTTATTAGTAGTTCCCATGGAGCCATTCTTTAAAGCTAAAATAGACATACATGAGCAACAAGCAACCCCCAAATCTCAAAGGCCTACTGCTCACACCACAATCAAGTCGCCTCCTCCTTGTGAAATATGTCTCTTAGGACATATGGAGGTAAAAATAGCCAAGCAACTAGATGGTGGACAAGACTTTCTAGATGCACTTACGCAAGTTAAATAGGCTTTAAAACAAAAAATACAACATTAAGTCTATATGATTTCATTATGACTTCTTCTATGCATCATGAGGCTTTGGTTCATATGATGGCACATATTCCCATTAAGGAGGACATGCCAACAGAAGAAAAGGCAATTCATTTCATAATGCTCCCACCTGCCACTGAAGAGCTAAAGCCAAAAACCTTAACCTTTTACAATGAAGCTATTAAAGTTGACCCTAAAAAGGAGCAAGTGACCACTACCCCCATGTTTATCACAATTCATGTGGATCAATATAGGATTCTTAGGATGCATGTTGATGATGGGGCTGTAACAAATGTTATCTTGTTCCCTATCATTGACAAGCTTGGCTAGGTGGACCAAATCAAGCCAACAACCACTGCCTATTTAAAATCCTTCAATGGGGCACATGTCATGGTTAAAGGAATCATTACCATTGATTTTGTAGCAAGAAACCAATTCCCCACTAATGCACAATTCATCATAGTTGAGGAAATGCCTGGTTTCAATTTAATCTTAGGAAGATCTTGGCTAGCGCAATTAAGGGTTGTCTCTTCACCTATCCACTAGGAGATACACTTGCCCTATGCAAGTAGAGAAGTGGTAATCTTTGGTGACAACAAAGCCCCTTAGGTTATCAACAATATACGCACTGAGAAAGGGATGGAGATAGAAGTCCTTGAAGATTCCCCAATTGTTTCCAATGAAATCCAATGTTGGTCAACGGGTGAGCTAAACAAAATGAGTGTTCCTCACAAAGAGAATTTATGGGTAGAATTTCCTTTTTCTACAATGGATAATGACTTAGAAGAATATCCCTCCGTGTCTCCCCAACCTTATGCATCACCTAACCTACATCGGGTTAGGAAACATTTACATGATTAGGGCATGTTCTTCACTCATGTTTTTCCACTGGTTTGTCTTTGGTTCTTTTGATCTATACAATTTCATTTTGCAGTATGATTACTTTTTGCAATAGTCATGTTTTCACTTAGCACAAAAAAAAACTTACTAACCCATGGCACAAAATGGCCTTAAACTATAGCATGGCCCGGAATGGCCTTAAAATACCATATGGTGCCAAGGCCTAAAATTTGTAGCCAACTCACTCTTACTAGTAGCCATGACCTGAAATGACCTTAAATCATAGCCATGGCCTAGAATGGCCTTAAACTATTGCATGGCCCACCAAGGCCTAAAACTAGTAGCCCACTTCCTCTTATAGCAACCCACAACCTAAAATGGCCTTAAACTATTGTATGGAACCCATGAGAGGTCCAATTACATCAAAAAACAAAAAATATATTGATTGAGCAAAAGAAAAACAATCAGTATCATGCTTTTTGTTAAATTGTAAATAAACCACATGGTCCAAGGTGGTGTCCATTGTCAAAGTTACAAAATTGTCCAACAATGGGATCACATTTTAAATCTTTTAAAACATCAGTATAAAGACTATGGCTCCTCCCCTCTATCCTTATCCTCTACTTTGCTAGGTCCTACATCCTCATCTAGATCCTATACAAACCAATGAAAAAGCAATAAATCAATCAATAAATAGGATAACACATGGCACCATCATGGAATAAATCATAATAAAGCAAACTTAACTATGATGGGCCTACATCCATGTCTGGTAGCATTCTATTGAGGCCAGACTCCAAGCGTCATAGGATTTCCTCCTCTATCATAGTTGCCTAGTCTTCCTCTCCCAAATTAACACCTCTTAGGATCTTTTCCTTCTCCATGGTGGTCCACATAGGTGGCCCTAGGGAAAATGTAGCAAATGTGGTTTCCCTAGAAGGCATGGTCATTTCCCTCTCTAGGGACTCACTAACCACTAGATGTTTCACAAATCTATTATAAGCCTAGGTGGCTCCAATTTCATCAAGAAATAATAAGTGACCTTAGCATTCTATAGATTCATCTCTTTATTTTTTGCGATAGGCAACACGTTCCATTTTTTATTGATGCTTGTGATTCTTTTATGCCTTCCCCCATTCATACATCTTGGCACTATAGTCTTTCTAATCTTGGTTCTTTTGGGCTAGGAGATTCATTTGTAGGCATTGCTTGATCACATCACATGTAGCTTCATTCTTACCCTACATAGCTAACCAATATCTAGCATAATCAATCATGGCCATACACCAACTACCATCTACTTTATCACAGGCCATTAGGAAGTCATAACATAATTGTAAATCCTCCAATCAAGCTTCCTAGCTTACTTTCTCCTTTTTGAGTTTTTGAACTCATTTTTAGAGGTCCTTATTTACATGCCTACAATCGCACAACAATCATGTCGAGTGTAGCTCGCATTTGCTTACTTCATCATATATGTGACAAGGCACCTCTGATACCTTAGAAGGAAGATCAAGCATAGCTTTGAATTCAACTGCCCTTCTTTGGTCCCATTTCAGTTGCAAGGCTATTACATCCAAGAGAGAAAATGTTAATCATGAGACAAAGACAAAAACGAAAAGAGAAACCTAGTAACCTAAATATATACCTATTTTAGGATCTATCTTCTTTAGATGATTGATCATATCATCCACTATCCCCTCCATAAAAGCAAACTTGTCTAAGGTTCCTGCCCATGGTTGTAGATGAAAGGTGAATCATGATTCAAGACCCTGGGCAAATGCATTACCCATTGCAAGATAAGGCAAGTCAGTATTACTAAAAGAAAAAAAGGGGGGGAATCAAAAAAAAAACATAACTATCAAATAAAAAAGAAGAGAGAAAAGGAAAAGGGGATAAGATAAAAGAGGGAAAAAAAAGAGCATAATATAAATGGTAGTGCAAAGCTCCTACGCAGCAAACCCTCAAGGATGAGAGCAAGGGGATCACCCATCTGCACACTATCAAACAAACCATCAAACTCACCATCCTCAAAATGTAGCCCCTCTTCTTCAAGCTACCTCAAGAGTGTGGTAGCATCTTTAGTTGACATATGTTCCTCAGGTTGTGAGGCATTTTCTAAAGAAGGCTCCTCTGCAGCAGGGGCCTCCTCTTTTGTGGTAGGGACCTCCTACTCTACAATAGGGGCCTCTTCTTTGGCAACAGAGGCCTCCTCTTCTTCTATGATACATAGGCTATGGTTATGTATATGCACAAAGAAAAGGAAGACAAATAATGAATATGCCAACTAAAACATGCTTACTGGTAAACTCAGAGCACACATTGCGGACTTTGATACGTAACCGCTTACCCCTTTCCTTGATTGCATGTAAGAGAACCTCTATGAGGTGAGGCTTTTTGATCTAAAATTTGGATTTTCCTCTCTTAGTAATGAGATGTGATCCCCTCACTACACTACCCCTATGGATGGGAGGAGCCTCTCCAATACTATCACATGCGTAGTGGGACAGTCCTACGTAATCCTTCATGATCATTGAAAAGGACTTACCAATAGCTTCTAGAGGGTCCTGTGACTGGGTTATGTAGAAGATATGGCAAATACATGGTTTGGATATTTGAATGCGGTCTTGCACCACCCGTATCCCATTTTCACAGACCACTAGGAATTCTGCAAACCTATGTAAGCACACTATAAAAAAGGCAAAATGAACATGAGAGTGTGCCTTAAGTTTATTGTGTAGTTTGATCATTTTAGCCTACAAACCATCTGCAAGATACCTAGCCTAGTTGTACCATGTCCCTTCTTCCATCATGTCCCTCATGATCCAAGCCTACTCTATCCAAGAACTTTTCCTTAGAAAAGTAGCTTGGGGAAAGCACAAGCTCGAAAGATGAGATAGATGTCCTGGGCCACCTCCAATTTGACTTTTTTCATGTAGATGCCTTTGCAGTCTTTACTGGTGTCCAACCACTCTTTAATATCCCCTCTATGGCTTAGATCCTTGCTCATTTTTTCGTCCACAAGTAAGCCTTCAGAAGGAACACCAAAGAGATCCGCAAAGAGATCATCATTGATCTCGAACACCACATGCACATTATGCACTTGCATACAAAAGTAGTTAGTTTTTTTTTTTTGTAAAATAGTTCACAAGAGTAACCATCTTCACCGATGGGATGTTGGGATTCACAGCCAAAAAGAGGTCCATGAACCTAGCCTCTTCAACATTGTGGATAATGGTCACTGGGGCCTCATGGCACAACCAACGTTGTGAGTCATCAACCTCACCATATTTAAAAAGTAGGTTGGCCTTACTGTGCCCTAAGACTATCACTATAACCTCCTTTTATTTGGTTGCTATTGCAATAAATAAAAAATAGAATTAGCCATGTACTGAAAAGGAAGAAATTAAAAATTCAAGAAGAAAAATAAATAATACAACTCACTTTGCATGAATGGTGTGGGGAATGATGATATTTGAACTAACACTTCTTCCATAGTGGGTATCCAGCTAGATGTCCACTCACCATCTAACCACCCCAGATCCTAACATTTCATGTAAGATTTGGAGTACTTAGTTAGATAAGTCCTCATGTCTATCCCAAGTTGCTCTATAACACCAGCACATATGTTCTCAGCAGATGAGAACTCTCATACCACCATTTGGGTTAGGGCTAATGCCCCCTCTCTATCATGGAGGCCATTATTATCAACCATAAATTTGGCAATAAATAAAATGGCAACAAGCATTCCAAAACATACAAGGCAAAAGAAATGAAATTTCTCTTATCATAATAGGACTTACCCTCTAGCATGGTAGACGGTTCCGAGTGGGTTATGGAAGGTCATGCCCATGTGACGAGCAATGAATAAAGTGTTGTATTTATGATAGCATTTAAACTCTGACATTTCCTATATCCAAGATAAGATTCTTAGGCCTCTCAAGCATTGTTCAAGCCCCCTCCCTTTGTCCTTAGCAAGCCCATCCATCATAAATTTCAAAATGCCTCAATTTGCCCTAGGAAATAATGTTTCAACTAGGATGCCTACTACTTTAGCAAACAAGTGTAACCACATTATTACACTAAAGTGGTAAAGCAAGAATTCCAAGAATTCTTGTGCATCCTCATTGAACCAAACCACCTAGTCTCCTATTCGTGCATGTGGAGTGGGGACATTGGGCATGGGAGCACTTATATAGCATAATATCCCAATGAGCTCAACCATGATGAGGATTAGCTTTAGCATAACCCTGCATTGTTACAAGGAAAATGTTAGTATTGAAAAAGGGGCAAGAAAAACAACAAAAATAGTTAACAAGCAATGTAGCAAGAAAAGGATAGTTTTTCAAAAATTGTTCTAAGTAATGGTCATGCTCTTATAATGCGTGTCAGTTTCATGCTCCCATGCAGCATGATCATTTTGAAGCAAAACTTTTCAAAGCATTTGTCGCACTCCCCTGGAATATAACTTAGAGAAAGTAGCCAAACAAAATTTTTTGAAGTGTTCATCATGCTCCCATGGAGCATGACATTTCAAGAACAAGTAGCAAAGTCAAGGTTTTTCAAGGGTAGCATAATGCTTCCATGCAATGTTATGCTCCCATGCAACATTACGGTCCCATGTAGTGTAATGCTCCTATGTAGTATGACAGTTGTACATAACCAAGAAAAATTTGAAAATTTTCTTAAGGTTTCAATCATGCTCCTAGGGAGCATAACAATAGCGAAATGTAAAAGTTCAATGTATTGGTTACACTCCCATGGAGTGTAACAGTGCTAGAACAACAAGCTCAAACTTTTCCAACTTCTTGGTTACACTATTAGGGGCATAACAAACCCTTATCTCACCCTTCTCTTCCCAACACTCGGAAGCCTATAGTGAACCCTTGCATCTTGACCACAACCCAGGATGCCAAATGTCATTCCTGGCCATAGTGGTAACGTAAACAAAATGTGTGTGAGAGATCTACATTGCCCACACTGTTCCTAGCCATAGTGGTAGCGACAGCAACCACGGTGTAATGGCCAAAATAGAGGCTATGGCCATGATATAGTGGCCATAGCAATGATGCTAATAACCATCACCCGATCACCATGGCAAAGGCAGCTACCGTGGCAAGGTCACAATGATGGCCACAACGGCCACGATGCAGTAGCCATAGTGAAAATAGCAACAACAATGGTCCCCACCTAGGGCAGAACACCATAAAAAAACTCAAGGGTAGGGAAAAAAATGAAAGCAATGTAATGGCCTACTTGGCAGATGGTGCCTCATGGCATTCTTCAATGTGTGCCCTCAGAATATGCCATAGGGTGCGCTCGCCTTCATCCACATTTGCCAAGCCAAGGTATCTACACTTTCTTCTACGTATCATAGTCTTGCTAGCAAGTTCTAATTTGTCGATCATCATGCTCTGTAAGTGCTACACTCTACTCTGAATCACACTACGCTCTGGGCTATTATCTCTAATGGTGAAAATGACAAGTTTACCATGGGTAAACCCCTATTTATAGCCTTTATGATTATATGACACATCATCCTTCTAGGACGTCTCGTGTCCCATGCGTAATGCAAAACTCCTTGCATCCTACATGTAACATGGAATGCTCCATGTCCCACACATAACACAAAACATCCCATGTCCCATGTAGTGTAGCACCCAGAGTTAGAAAAATTTTTAACTTCTTTTTGGCTTGTCAGATTTTAAAGCTTTTTACATTTTTTTATTTATTCAATGAATATTTAAGTCTATACTTTACACATGCCATGGTCCACTAAGACCTTAAACTAGCAATTTAGAGATATTGCATAATTATATCATATATAGCACTATTTCCCTTATTTTATGCATTTGCTTCATTTTGCTTTATTAGATAGGTACCACTTGACATTTTTCTGGTTATTTTGCAAGACTGCTTTTGAAAATGAGCACATAGGAGAATCTTTGTTCACCTTTAATCTTAATTGGACCTTATGGCTAACTCATGAGACACACGAACATAGAACTTTTGGATTTCAAATCACCTCCTTCTGACCCTAGTGTACCATCCTTAGAAACATGACTAAATTGGCCAGAACATCTAGTTCAAGCCTTAGACTTAGAAGCAAGTGACATAACTAAGGATCCACTCACAAAAATCCCCATAACAACATGTAAATGTGAGGCAAAAGCATTAAAGCTTAGCTCTTTATTAGAGCCTGAAATCCAACAGAGTATCTCTAGAGTCCTAAATGATAATATCAAGGTATTCACATGGTCTTATGAAGATATTTCAAGCCTAGACCCATATATAATTCAACATAACATTATCCTAGATTCTTGGTTCAAGTTGGTTAGACAAAGAGCCTATAAAATCAAACCAGAGGTTGCATTGGCCATTTGTGAAAAAATCACTAAACTTTATCAAGGTAGGTTCATCAAGGTAGTCAACTATGCAGACTGGGTCTCAAACATCATAGTTTTCCCTAGGAAAATTAGGGGTTATATGCATCTACATAGACTTTCAAGACTTAAATAAGGCAACCATCAAAGATGATTTCCAGTTACCTAGTATTGACCAACTTGTTAATACTACCATCGATCATGCTTTGTTATCCTTTATGGACAAGTTTTCGAGGTACAACAAAATTCACATAAACCTAGAACACCAACTTACTACTACTTTCATGACCCCTTCGGGAACATTTTGTTATACCATGATGTTCTTTAGACTAAATAATGTCGGAGCAACATATCAACGTGTGATGACTTACATCTTTAGTGATTATCTTCTAGAATGACTAAATGACTACATGGATGATATAGTGGTTAAATCCAAAAAGGCTCATGACCACCAAAATGACTTGAACCTTGTCCTTAGGCATTTTTGCAAACATGACCTTCACCTTAATCCCAAAAGGGTATCTTTGACATCAAAACTGGGCACATGTTAGGCTTTGTAGTATCAAAAATAGGAATACGCGTAGACCCAGATAAGGTCAAGGCTATTGTTAACTTAGCATCACTAGCCAACCTTAAGGAGCTACATGGATTGCAATTTAGACTACAATTTATATGGAGGTTTATCACCAATGCAACATCTGCTCAAGAAAGAAGTCAATTTTGAGTGGACTAATCAATGTCAAGAAGCATTCAACAACCTGAAAAAGGAGCTGGTTCATCTTCCAACCATCTATCCTCCACAAAGGGATAAGCATTTTTACATCTACCTTAGAATCTTAGATGTGTCCATTGCTTCTTTAATTTGTCAAAAGAGAGATAATGGTTCCAAGATTCCTGTTTACTACCTAAGTCATGCGCTAATAGTGCATGAGGCAAAATACAATGATGTAGAGAAGAACTGTCTAGCCTGAGTTTTCACTCAAAAAATGGAGACACTACTTGTTTCGTAGTTAGGTCAACATCATTTGCAAGAGCAACATACTTAGAGTTATCACAACCAACATATATGAAAGTAGTAGAATAGCTAGATGGAAAGAAATAGTTGCAGAGTTTGATCTACATTACATAGCGCAATCATCCACAAAAGGTCAAGTGATAGCAACGCAACTCACAACTTCACCTATAGATGACCACACAATGATAGATCTTGAATTCCCAAATGAGCATGTTAGCAATGAAAGGAAAGTACCTGTAGACTTTGAGTCTATTTTACACTTTGATGGTGCTTCAACCACCCAAGGTGGTATTGCTGCTACCGTTATCACATTTTCCTCTGGATAGATTCGACATTTTTCATACCACTTTTTGTTTCTCTATACAAATAATGTAGAAAATACAAAGGTTTTATCAAAGGTATTCTAGTAGCCCAGGAGTTAGGCATTCAAAATATAGCAACCCAAGGTGATTCACAACTAGTAATTAACCAAGTCATAGAGGTTTATGCCTATAAAGCACAACACTTATAGTCTTACTGTGATTTGGAAAAATACTTATTGAAACAATTTGCAACCTTAGACATTTATCACATTCCTTGCAATGGAAACGCTATATCCAATGCATTGGCCACTTTAGCTTTAAGCATATTAGAAAACATGTTTCCTACTTTACCTGCCTCAATAGTGGAGTGCACTAACCTTATCATTCACACAACGAGTATCACGTCTATAAGTGCAGCCCATGCTCAAGAATGATGTGATGACATCAAAGCATACCTCCAACATGGAGAGCCTCCACAAAACCTAACATTTTCCCAAAAAGACATAAAGTAAGAATGAGCACAACAGTATGTCCTCATAGATGACAATACCTTATGTTGTAGATCTTATGATGGGATACTATTAACTTGCGTTAGTGATGATGATGCACAAAAAATCATTAATCAAGTCCATGAGGGACTATGTGGAGAGCATATAGCGCTTAGAGCAATGGCAACAAAAATTAGATGTCTAGGCTACTACTAGCCTTATATGGAGCATGATTGTATCTCCAAGGTTAGGACATGTGATGTATGTCAGCGCCATGGCAATTTAATGCATGTTTCACCTGCTGAGCTGCACACTACAAAAATCACGTGGTCATTTCAACATTGGGAGTTAGACATCAGAGGGCTCATAATGCCTAAGTCTTCCATAGGACACAACTTCATTATTACCATAACTAAGTATTTCACGAAGTGGGTAGAAGTTATTCCTCTTAGGAAGACCACATCTTAGTAGGTTTCCAAATTTATTCTAGACAATATAGTGACCCGATTTGGTATCCCTATAACTATAGTCACAAATAATAGGCCATAATTTAGTAGCATTGAAACCAAGGCCTTCTATGAAAACTTCAACATTAAACACTCCTTTTCATCACCATACTATCCTCAAGCAAATAGCCAAGTGGAGGCCACAAATAAGGTCATCATCAATCTTCTAAAAAAGATGCTTAGCAATAGCAAGCACCGATGGCATGAGCAACTAGTCTACGCACTTTGGGCCTACCGCACAACATGCAGAACTACAATAGGTAAAACACCATATAGTCTTGTGTATGGATCTAAAGTGGTGTTGGCTTGAATTGTAGGTTTTGTCACTCCACATGATCCTCTCAAACTTCATGGATGAGGCTTAGAATAATAAGTCAAGAATCATTGATCTTGACTCCATGGAGGAAGAGTGCATCCAAACGCTTAATCGCATCAAGTGGTATCAAGATAAACAATGGCAAAAGCATCATCATAATCTACACCAACACTCGATCATGAAAGGCGATCTGGTCCTCAAGGTTGTCTACAAGCCTACAAGCAAGTTCTCAACCAACTAGGAAGGGCCTGTTTTGGTCACTATGGCCTATGAAAATGGAGCCTTCAAACTTGCTAATTTAGATGGAAATGAGTTTTCCAATCCTATCAACCATTTGTACCTAAAGCCATATTACACCTAACATACAGTTCATGCCAATAATAAAGCAAGGTAAGCAAAATGCCTGCTATGATGTTCAACTAGCATAGAACATCCGCTATGATGTTAAACTAGCATAGAGCATCTGCCATGACATTAAACCAACATAGACCATCCTTGGGCTATGACATTAAACAAGCACCCACAACATGATTTGATATGACCTTAAACTAGCCATCCACCATCCGCTATAATGTTAATCTAGCATTGCTATCTACTGGGACCTTAAACTAGCATAGCATGATCCACCTAGACCTTAAACTAGGATCACGATCTGTTGGGACCTTAAACTAGCATAGCCAACAGTCTACCAAGATCCAAAACTAGGTTTGCAATCCAGCACCTACAGTCCACCATACATGGTTCTACGAATAAGTAAGTGAGAATACTTTCAACCTTCTGTTGCCTACCCGCACCTCTTGAGTAGGATGGGTTGAGGCATTACAGTTCCAGAATGAAGTTTACGTTGCCAAGGAAAAACCCTCTAGGACATTTGCAACGTCCTCATCCCTAGCATCATGCTGATATCCTAGAGATGTCGTTTGACATCTTACTAAACTTCTAGAGCTATCGCCACCACTACCAATCATCTTGATCATAGCTCTCATCATCAACACATCCCACTAGAGTCCCAGCAATACTATGACATAGCCATAATCCTGCCACCATCCAGCCCTCACCATCACCTAGGTTTGGAAGAGCATTCAATAGCATGGCTCTTCACCTTGTAGCTAAGTTTCTTAGCTTCTACCTTTGGTGAGAACTCTTAAGCACCTTCATCACCATTACTCCTAGCCTCTTAAGTGCTCAATTTTGGTGTGGTTGTTGGAGCTTTCTAGCCTACCACTACCAATGCCTACACTAGCCTTCCTACTTTGGACATTGCATGCACCTGATGCAACACTTGTAACCCTCGCAATGTTCCAAGCAAGTAGGACTTCATCCTCATTAGACATAGTGGTTTTTTTCTCTTTCTTCTCTAATGTTTCATTTGAAGGATAAAGCTTGGATGGTGTCGTCCAAGAATGCATTCCACTGCGATGGCAAGACACTACATTATTCCAATGTAGCAATTTTGGCCTACTTCGTTACTTGAGAGTGCATACCCCAATATCTATCTCTTGACCTTGTAATCTACCTCATCTCTTATAAGCTTCCCCAATGCACATGCAACCTTTTTTTTCCTCATAGTTAGCCATAGAACCCATGACGGACCTAACGTAACTCATCCCATGGAAAGCCCTTTTGAGTTAGTCAAAGCCCCAAATGGATGTAACATAGATAATCCTGGGGAGGAAACACCTATCCTACAAATGCGACGCAATTACCTCCAAGAAAATATGGCACACAATTCACCTAGCAAACAAAAGTATGCAAAAAAAATAAGAAAAATAGAAAAAAAAAAGAAAAGAAAGAAAATGAGACACATCAAGTGCCTTACTCAAAGGGCATAGTTTCCATTTTGCAACTTGTCTAGCCTCAAATCAATTGTCTCACTCTGATAAGAGGTCAAAATCCAAGAGGGTAGGACACCTCCGCATGCTAATGCTCTTGCAAGCATTCCAATGAGAGACCATCCTATGATGGCAAGCCACCATCATATAACCCTTCCATAGCTATCCTTTCCATCCCTTGATCCATTTTCCTACCCTAATTCCTATCATACTTCATTTCTCCCAACACTCTCAAGCATACCAAAGCATCATCCAAGCAGGAACTAACAAATGATGTTGGTGTCGTGTTCATCATGGTGTTTTGTATTCTTTGTCGACACCTCTTGGGTCAATCCTCTAGATGTTGACAAAGAGAGGTCAATGAAACACCACTAATTTTGGGCTCCTGTAGTTCAATGGCAGATTTTTCTAAGTGTCAAAACTTGGGCAAAATTTTTCTAAGTCTAGTGTTATGTTGGTGTCACATTGGTGTCATACTACATAGCATAGATAATGTAGCACATTGGAATCCAAAAATTTTCTAAGTCTACCTACTACACTCCACAGCACAACTAGCATAGCACATCTTTCCAAGGCCAATTTATGCAAATGACAAGCCAAAAGTAGTTAATGAAGCACTGAGGATGGACTAAACAATTCAGCAAATTTTCTATCTCTCAGGCCATCAAGCTTGCTATGCTCTTCAGCTTGCACAGCTTAACACATGTTCCAATTTCCAATCCACCCAAGTGTCAAGCTAGGAGTTGTTAAAAATGCTCAGGATAACCAGAATAGTTTTGCAAATTTTCTATCTTTCAGGCCTACAATGGTCTACTATGCTACACAGTGTAGATAGTGTAGTGTAGGTTCAAGGACCAAAACTTTTCTAAGGGTTGGACCAAAAGTCTGTAAACATGAAAGGTGCATTTGATGGTTTTCTGACTTTTGGGGCAGCCTATCCTACTTCATCCTTGAAGTGTGATTAGCATGCCATGGAAAAACATGGTAATTTTTGTCAAAATTCATCCAAAAATTAATGTTATGCTCTACTACACTACACAGCATAGACAGCATAACAAGGGTTCCAGCATCAAAATTTTCTAAGTGTGAAATGAGGAGGTATCAAGCTATTCTGACATAGAAGATGAATTTTCTGGTTACTAAAGTTGCCTGTCTTGCTACATTCTAGAGTGGCATTTCCAGTATTGGCAAAACTCATCAAAATAAGAGTGATATGCTCTGCTACATTGTGCTACGTAGACAGTGTAGCAAGCCAAAGCCACAAAATTTTTCTAAGTATTTACGCTATGCTATGTCACACTAGGCAATGTAGATAGCGTAACACTTAGAAAATGCCTCCAAATGCCTCCAAAAGTTCCCAAAACTTGGCATCAACCTTCATGCTTTCTCTAGCATCCCTTTGGTGGCCAAAATCAACAATTTGTTTTGTTTTTGCACCCCCTATTAATCCCCAAAATTGTCCCTACACTTGACTGTAATCGAAAGAGGGGGAAGACATAGTCCTAGAGCATGGGCTCCTAGTTGCACTTGTTTTGGCATGATTTGTAGGTACATGATAGTCCCTCAAACTTTGGCACATGCAGTTTGGGTAGTGTGGTCATAGTTTGTCAAAGGCTCAATCCTTGTTCTTGTCTTATAAAGCATAACACCATTGAGCTTGACGCTTTGAGCATAACAGGTCAACATGACTTGTTGACACTTGTTCTACATGGGACCCAGGCCATGTGGCACCTAGTCTACATCTCCTGTCAATCCTGGCTCTATAAATATCCTAGTAATCAATATTTTAATGGTTGGCTTTTGCAGTTAGCTTTGGTAGAAGATTGGTGAGTAGAAGGTTGATGACCAACAAACCCTAGTATTAGAACACTCTCAGCAACTCCATCTCCCCTGCATTTGAACATCCAAGCATGACATCTATTTGAGCACTGTGACCTTTCACTCGTCCAATGTAATAACTACCAACTCGACAAGCCCAGGGTCCCTTACAATAGTTGTTTGTCATGTCCCTAGAGATTGTGACCACACTACCATGTTGCCTTGCTATGCCTGTCTGATACCGCGTACCAGTTTGACACATCATTTAATCAAGAGCTACATTCCCCAAACATGGGGTGGTGCATTTCTTTACCTAAGCTTGCACTTCATTACTTTTAGCATGTATTTCAAATTGTTATCATAATTTCTTAATTGTTAGCTTGTCAATACACATTGGTGTGCTCACGTTGTTGTCTATGCCTTATTTCTTCTTATCTCAACTCTCGCATGTGATGCTATGAAAACTCTATTTGCAAATGGTTATTGTACACCACATAAGTCCCTATCCAATCGACCAGACCATTTAGGGTGCCCCATTTCTATTTTCTTCAACACGATCCTCCTACAGACTCAAGGTTAGGCTATGCGCCCAATGACCCCTCGGTGTTCCAACCACCAACATCTTCAGATGCTACAAATAATATAATGTAGTAATGAGGACATTCATATTTTTAGGTCCCAACACCTCCATATTTTATAAGAGAGGTAAAAAGTTATAGGTTAGATGCCTACTATGTA
Organism: Gnetum montanum; assembly: GCA_015680685.1. Lineage (NCBI taxonomy): Eukaryota > Viridiplantae > Streptophyta > Gnetopsida > Gnetales > Gnetaceae > Gnetum > Gnetum montanum. The sequence goes on along the minus strand of MNCI01002794.1, from coordinate 68,804 downwards.
TGTTATAAATTGATTTTTTGGTGGATCTAATATTTCTCTAGCAAATTTGGTTTCTCTAGAATTCTACTATGGGAGATTTTATACTTCTCTCAACTTCTTCAACCAATGTTTAAATTTCTACTTCTTTTATTGATGAAAGATTTTTTGCTGATTCTTAAAATGCAAATTTGTAAGCTAATAAGAAAAAAATTATGATACCTTCTTCTAGTAATGTTGACATAAATAAGACACTTGATTTTGTTCCTCCTAATGACATATATGGATCATTGATTATTGATCATTTATTACAATATATTTTTATTTAAAGTTTTGGTTACCTACCTTCTAATTAAAGCTTTGATTTGTAATTAAATAAAGTGATTAAAAAACATAACACCCAAGTCCTTCATTCCAAGTATTATTCCTATCTTTTTCTACTTGTTGAATTAGGGAATACTTTAATGGTACAACTTGTCATCAATATAGGATCTTATATAGATAAGCATATAGTGTTGATTATTCTTAAGTAGGCTCTAGCCTTTGATGTCCAACCTAAAGAATATGTTAAAGTTTCATGTTTTATTGAGTTATATAATCTTTCCTTAATTTGTTAAAGCATTGAGCAAGAAATTGCTATTCTTGGTTCCATTAGACATATGGACTCTATTTCTACAACTTTTTTTTCTTCGTAGATATTTTTTCATTGAAATCAACCTTCTCAATCACAAAAGGAAACTGTTTGTACAAGTAGGAGGAAAGACATATATTCAACCAATTACATATAATAATGTTCCTAATTCTTGCATGTTTTTCCATTGTGAAGGACATTTATTTAATGTTTTTCCTTGTCTACTCAAGAAAAAAGCTTGTGAAGAAAAGTAAAATCATGCTAAAGTTAAAGATAGAAAAATAATATGAAGCTAAAATATGAAAAATCAAGGTAATGTTAATGATAATAATGATTAAATTATAATATAGAATTTAGAGAATACATAAGCTCTTATATATATTTTTACTAGTAATAGAGAAAGTATTAAGTAGCTTGGATAGATAGCTCGTTAGGCAAATTTTTCTTGTTTGATAAGAATACTATTAACTTCAAGATCAATACTAGTGTCAACAACAAGATTATAGATGATGGTAAAGATTCTTAATGTAAGATTAATAATAATCGACAAGGTGAAGATCTTACACAAGTATTACCACTTTATTACTTTGAAATAAATATTAGTATTAATTCATAGTTCTCTCTCTTAAATCATTTTATTATTTTACTTTGAAACATGGGTATTGAAAGGTGGTGTAATTTTTATTAGTAGTATGACCTTCCTTCTTACTAATAATTAATTTTCTTTACTTATTTTTCCAAGTATTAACAATAAAGTTGTATACCTAAGTAGATAATCCAAAAATCAAAAAAAATTCTTTCCATTTTTTAATGATGTTTACTTAATGTTAAATTTGTGATGTAATTTGAGTTCTCTTTACTCATTAATATTATTTTGAAGTCTAACACCCCTCTCCCCAATGAAGTAGTCTTGTTGTCAATATGACAAAGTAGATGTAGTATGTATAGTTTTCCAAGATATTCTTTTGATTTGATATTTTTCCTTTGGATCTAATATTTCTTCTTTAGATCTAATTTTTCTCTAATAGATTTGATTTCTTTCTTTTTTATTTTTCTCTAGCAAATTTAATACCCCTAGAATCCCCTTTTGAGGAATTCTAAATAACTTTCAAATTCTTCAATTGAAGTTAAAACTTTTGCATCTTCTACTAATTCAAAAAATTTTATTAATGTTAAAAATGAAAATTTATAATTTGGTGAGCCCAAATTTATCATATCCTTTTCTAGTGATGATGATGCAAATAAAACACTTTATTTTGTTCTCTTTAATAATGTATATAAGTCAATGGTAGCAAATCTTACATCATGATATGTATTCCTTCAAATTTTGGCTTACCTAATTTGAAATTAAATCTTTGATTTACAATTGAATGATGCAATGCAAAAGTATAACATTTAAGTTATTAAGACTAAGTATTATTCTTATTTTTTCTACTTGTTAAGGTAGGTAATGGTTTAACAGTGTACCATGCTCTAGATATAGAGTCTTTTATACATAAAAAATAGTGTTAATCATTCATAAATGGAGTCTTGATTTTAATTTCTAACCTAAAAAATATTATAAAATTACAAGTTTTGTCAAGCTATTTAATCTTCCATTGATTTTCTAGAGAGGTAAGTAGAAAATTGTTAGTCTTGTTAGTCCCAGTAAGATAGGGAATCTATTTCTACATCATTTAGTTCTTTGAAATGTTTTTTTATTAAATTTAATCTTCTTATCTATAAAAAATAATTATTACTAAAAGCAAGTGAAAATACTTATATTTAACTAAACACATATTATAATCTTCCTATTTCTTGAAATGTATATCATTGTGAAGAATATGTATTTAATGATTGTTATTTTCTACTTAAGAAAAATGATGTTGAGGAAAAGAAAAAATGTGTTAAAGCTAAGGATAGAAACATGTTGCTACATAGAAAAATAATCAAGATAATATCAATCATAAGAATGATAACATGGCTATAAGGAAACTATAGAAAATAAAAGTTTCAATGAATAGTTTTACTTTTACTACAAGAAGTATTGATTAATATAAAGAAATAGTACATATGAAAAACCTTTCCATATATAGAAAGATTATTGTCTACTGAAAGATGAAATATTTTATTAAAAACTAGGATTTAAAAGATACTAAAACTACTTTACATAAGGTCAATCATGATGAATATTACATGTCAACAATTACTTTTGTATCTGCCTCTCCTACAAAAGTTGGTATTTCATTAAAATTTTAATTGCTAAATTGAATCCTTTTGCTATTTTAAGTTTGAACATAGATATAATATAAAATCTATTAATACTTTAATCATCCTTCCTATTAATAATTAATTCTCTCTCTTATTCTTTTTGAACCATCTATTGTAAGATTATTCAATTGAGTAAACATGCGTAAAATTAAGAAGTTAATTGATGAGTGGTGAGGTACCCCTACACTCAACCATACGAATACGAGCATTACACACGCGATTCAGTCGAATTCCGTACACTAAGTGCCTACACGCCTTATGGAACACTTAAGGTTAATCGTTCGTTGTCTTCCCAGACTTGTATTTGTCACGGCTGTATGGTTAAGTCTAAGGTATGTGATTTTTATAGCTTTTATGTTTTATCTCCTATGTGAATGAGGTAAAGGGTGAAGAGATTAATTAACTAACTTTAACTAACTAACTAAGCCTTAATTAACCTAGCATCAGTATCCATTCCCACTTACCATTCACACCCTGAACCAATGCAACCTTGGTTACCAAACGCTATTCGTTACTGGGATTACCAAGCATAAAGCACATGCTCGAAGTGGTCGTACTGAATGCACTTAACTATGGGAGAAGAGTTGAGAGAGATTTAATAAACTAATAAAGAATTTAAATGATAAATAATAAATAACAATAATTAAAATCCTAATTAGCTTAGTCCATGCACTACAACGTTTATCCAACAATTTGTCCTTATTTTTGTACATGATGGGACACGATATCGCGGTCCGCCACCATATCTATAAATAAGAGGCAGCACTCCCCTTATTGATAATCATAGGTAAAAGTAGCGAAGCTCTGGCGGATTGATCACCCCAGAGATAGATTAATTTCCATGTGCCTGCAGTAGGAGTCCCCAAGTGAACAGATCTTTATTCGAGCAGCTTTATACCTGAACGCAAGTTGTGTACGGCAATAAAGACAAGCTTTGTGGATAAACCTTGCAGTACATGGATAGGTTTTATTACATGTCATTTCCTACCTGTTATTTATTATCTGTTGTTAGCACGGCATGAGTACGACTTGATTACGAGCATTTACGAATGTGTACGGCTAGTCAAGGAATTGACTACTCATCACGATTAGGCTTTCTCACCCTCAACTCCTAGAACATGGGATAAGTACAACTTGGTTACGAGCATTCAAGGATGTGTATGGTTAGCCAAAGAATAGATGCTTATCACACTTAGGTTAGTTAAGTGCCTTAGTACAACCACTTCGAGCACGTGCATTACGTGTGGTGATCCTAGTAACGATTAGTGTTTGGTAGCCACAGTTGCATAGTTCAGGGTGTGTACGGCAAGTGGGAATGGATGCTGATGCTAGGAACTTACTACATTAGTTAGAGTTAGTTAGTTTCTCAACCCTTACCTCTTAGCATAGGAGAAAATAGAAAATACCATAAAAATCATATACCTCAAACTTGCTTAACCATACACCGTGACACATACAAGCAAGCCTAGGAAGACAATGATTAATTAACCCCAAGTGTTCCTTGTAGTGTGTAGGCATTTAGTCTGCAGAGTTCGACTGGATCGTGCATGCGATGCTCGTATTCGTATGGTTGAGTGTAGGGATACCCGCCACTCATCAGTACACAAACTTGTGTTCATGTATAATATTTTCTTGAATAAAGATCCATTCACTTTGGAGCTCCTACTGTGGGCACATGGAAATTATTCTATCTTTGGAGAGGTAAAACTGCTAAATTTTTGCTAAGGGTCTAGATCTAGAATGAGAAATAAGGGAGAGCCACCTCTTATTTATAGACTTGGTGGCGCACCGTGATATCGTGTACACGATATCACAGGAGATGACCTGATATCGCGTACGCGATATCGTGGGGAATGTAATATCGTGGCGAACACGATATCACGGTCTATGTGATATCGCGTCTCATCATACCCCCATGACTAAATAAAAACTCATCCTCAAGTTCCTTACAAAATATCAGGAAGGTAGGGGATTATTGACTTGAATGGAATTAATCGTAAATGGGATGACATGTGAACTAATCATCATTATAGAACAAAACAAAAAAAAACAGGTGTTCATGACAACAAGGGTGAACACCTTATACATTTAACATTAGGCCTTATTTGGCAGTTGAGAGAGAAGAGAGAAGAAGTCTGTTGCTGCCAACGCCAAGATTGCACCTTCAGTTGTCCATCCACAAGCGTGCCATCAATCTTGTTCCTTGCATAACTGCTTCAACATCAATCCATTCCAAGTGTTCCCTCCAGATCTAATCTGTTGTTGTATGATTGTCATTTGCACATACAACACAATCTTCTATTAGCAAGGGTAAATGAATCTCAATGCAATTGATACCTTGCTTTGGTGAAAGGTTCATTGGCTGAGTTGTGGTATGGCTAATATAGATCTAGAGATATAATAGTGGTGACTACCGAAGGTGTAGGGGTTAGGAGAAAATCAAAAAATCGAAAAAATTAGGTCAGGACCCCCATGACTAAGAGCGAACCTCCAATAACAATAGAATGAAGGAAGAAAAGGAATAAGAAATATGGAGAAAAAGAGACAACTGTAACATTGATGAAATGGATGTCAAGATGGAAATGAACAAAATAAGGTTAATGGAAAAAACTTTAAGGGAAATAATTTAACTGTTGCACCAAATAGGAATGTCAGTGGATCCTCCCCAAAGTAGGCTCATGCCCTTAATGCCCTAACAAACCCACATTCGAAGAGTCCATAGGCTCTAGGAATGTCATTTGGAATAAGTGTTAAAGTCTTAACCACAAGAATTTACCAAAAAGAAAACAATGCGTCAACCAAAATATACACTAATAATATAACCAGCAATGAGGTGAACAATGGAGGAAGAATGATGGAAAGAAGAAAATGGAATGGAATCTCAAGAACAAGGTGGTGTACAGCCCTTTGTGTATTTCATGGTTAATGTAACTTAGTAGATCCCATTCCAAGTCTAGCCTCAAACAAACCACATCCAGTGACTTCACATTAATACATTCGGCTAATCCATCCACTTGAAGTAACAAGAATGCCTTCACCTAAGAGCTACTACCATTTCGACGAAACGAAGGAGGAGAGAATGGGAAGTGAGAAGGGCCTTAGTTAGAGGGAACATGTTTATTTTACTTCCATAACTAATTCTTGTAGTCCAAATGATTATTCTATCTAAGGGGTGTGATTTGAATTCTCACTGTTTTTTTTTTATTTTTTACTTTTTTTGTGAGAACCACACCATGCAAAGACTGCTTATTTTTATTTTTATTCACTCAGCTTCTCGATAATTAGGTAACATCAAAATAGTAAAAACACTCAAGAAGAAAAAATCCAAGCACCCAAGAGAATGGCCAACACAAAAGCATCAAGTTCTCTTGAAGTCACATCCTTTTCAATCCTTGAGTCCTTCCTTAGTTTGAGAAATGCCCAATCACTGATTCGTTATAGTTCTTATTATTGAAAAAGGAGACTGTACAGTTCCAAGCCAAAAGAGACAATAGAAATTTATGGATGTATGGATGAAGTGGACTCATTTCCTGTCATATCAAAAGAACCATACCTTAGTATCAACATCATAGCTTAAAGGTAAAAACCAAACATTAGCAATCAATAGGAAAATAGTTCATACCATCATGAAGAACACTTATTAAATGATAAACTTGACAAGATGGATAAAACACACACACACATACAAAGAAATGAAAAAGTATAAACAATGTTGAAAAAAAACAAAAAAAAAAGTTAAAGAAATGTGTAAAACAAAAATGTGCAAAACAAAAATGTGTAAAACAAAAACTAAAAAGAACTTAGGGCCCTAAATGATTAGCATAGGTGGCCATCTCCCCCATGACTGAATTGAAAGGGAGAAATCCAAAATAATGAGCACCTATTTGAATTTCGTAGCAGTGTCCAACTTCTCCTGATTGATGTTTTCAGGTTAAGGGATGGAAGTCGACGATGCTCATACTCCAATGTATTTATGCCTTCATTGTAGGCATGAGTTGTTTGCCCAGTTTGTTCCATGCATGTTGGTGGGATGCTCTCTTGATTAGCTGTCAACCACTAGGTGTTCTGTTATTATGTGGTTGCTACATACACGCACCTTTGTATCTGAGTTTCTTGGGCACACTAGTTGCATGCAGAAGATGCTGAGCATTCCTCCATGTTATCACCCTCTAAGTCACTGTATGTGATGCATGGAACCTTTTTCTTCTCGAAATTTCCATAAATATTTTCCTTAGATATTTCCAAGGAAAGATCGTAGATCCCTAGGCATGCATCAATCGTGTTGAGCCATGCTCTTCCCATTATAATTGGGAAGCCCCCTTTGTTACTGTTGACTTCTATCACCAAGAAATTAGCTAGGTATAACTAACCACACAGAATGGTAATGATGTCCTCCACCAATCCCAAGGGAATGGTGATGGATTGGTCAGCCAGCTCTAGTTGAATATTGCTCTTCTTGAGTTGGGGCAGGTTCTAGGCTTGATACATTTCTCGTGAGATTAAGTTGACTCTAGAACCTGAGTTAAGAAGAGCCTTATGTGGTTTATTCCCAGTGAATTGGAGGTAGATTAAGGGACTTCTAGGATCAAAGAGTTTCCTAGGAAGGTGGCCCACCTTGATCCAGTTGGTAACGGTATGTGTTAACATAACCGTATGTGTTCAGCTCTGTTGTTGGATTGAAGGGAGCTCCAAAGCCTTATTTGTTGGAGGAGCATGCACAGACTCAACTGCTTGTGGTTGTGAGAGATTGTTTGGGCTTCTAGTTCTAAAGAAAGATCTTCTCTTTATGTGATTGTCAGAACTAGCAGTGGGTTAAACGTTTATAGCTCTCATAGCATTACATTGCTGCAGTTGAGTAGAGAGTTCACCTTGCATTGTTGGAGCGAGTGGTAGTGGAACTACCAGTGTAAGAGTGGCAGATGGATTCATAGGATGGTACATGTGTGGAGTGTCTCCCGTAGGAGAGGGAGTCCTAAAATACTCTTGAACCTGGTAGTGACGTTGTGGAGTTGTGTGACCCATATAGTCACTTGGAGAAATCGGCTATTGCACATAATAACCATATGGGTCCGGTTGCCAATAAGGGTATTGTTGTCTTGGCTATGGCATCCTCCATGATTGTGGGTATTACCATTGCTGATGTTGCCCGATAGGTTGTGGTGGAGTTCCACTTGGACAATATGTTAATGGTTGGTGGAACTGTCTTAGGTTACCTTGGGGATTAGGTAACCTTATGGGTGCTTGTTGTCTGTTAAGTCTTGGATTGAGTGCATACACCCTAGACTCTTGTAGATGTGAGATGATTGGACAACATCCTTTAGGATGGTCATATTAGTAGATCTCACATCCACCATCATTATCTATATCTAAATCCACATCCTCATTGGTAATAGTCATCTTTCCCTTACCCTTGTTACGTGCATGGTCTGAATCTCTCCTCTTTTTCTTATCAAAGTCACTACTTCGGTCCTCCTTAGACTCCTCTACAATTTTCAGGATAGTTTCAATTTTGCTATCTAAGGAGCTCCATATTTCATCTACCTTAGCCAACACTTCCGTTGTTAGCTTTTGAAGTGGCAAGGTTTTTCTATTTACCAACTCCTTAAGTGGTGACTCATCCTCTTCATCGCAAAATCTTACTCCCTTCTTTTGGAGGGAAGGATTACGGTTATATTCTTCCGCACTCTCTCTTTTCTGTAGCTCCCCTTCTTCTTTAGCTACTTACTCCAACAACCTGTTAATTCCATGCGACCTAAGTTCAAATAATCTTCCTTAGGCATATGTCCCAAGGATTCTCCTAGTTTTGTACCTTATCCCATCTACAAGGTGGCGGATTTGATCCCATTGTGCATAACCATGGCCTAGGCAACGATGTAGCAATGCATAATATCGATCCATGGTAGCATCCAAGGGTTCATGATTACCCTATTTCCATCCTTAGATCTGTTTACACAAATTGGACACTATGGAGTACGTCTGATATTTATCGTTGAATAATTCTAACATTGTACTCCACCTCCTAATGGTTTTCGGCTCTAAGGACCGGTACCAACTCTCTGCTTCTTTTATGAGTGTCCTAGGAAACAACTTTAATTTCTGCCACTCATTCTTGATATTCTGCAAGGTGCAGGCATCATGAAATTCTTGTAAATGATTTTGCAAATCTACATTATATCCTCCCTCAAATCGAGGAATATTATTCATATCTAGTTGTTTGATTCGGCTATCTTTTTGATGCCTTGTAGTTATCCTAACTACCTCCATAATGTCTAACATACTTCAAGTTGCTAGTAGGGGTTCATCATGATCATCTCTTTCATGATGTCTATGATGCCTACATTATTCCCTACTTTTCCTTCTTTCATGCCTTAATTCCCTAGAGTGCCCCCATCCTCTCTCTTGACTCTCTCGTCAAGGGTTCTCATCTCACTTACCCTTATCCTCACGGTTATGCTCTCTGTGGCTGCATCCTGATGTGGAAGGAAAGGGTGAATGATGTGATGAAGGGGAAGAATATGGAGAACCATCACCATGACAATGTTTCTTACCGTCTCTTCGATGGCTACAGCCCCGATCGTGATGATGATCTGAGTGCCCATCCTTGTCATGTGTTTTCGTTCCCTCAGTGAACACTTGGTGTTCATGGGTATTAGAACCAGGGTTATGAATCATGGAGCGTAATTTCTGATACCCCACCCCCTCACCATCATTAGGAGGAGGAACATCACTCGATAGAGAACCTGTTATACTGGGTTCACCATCTTTGATTTCTCTTAGGACATGCAAGACCCCTTTGCCCTTCAACAATGTATCGTGGCTCTCCTGCCGTGAGTCCCTTAAACATTGTGCTTCTGCAGGATGGTAGTCCCTCGTGTCAAAATCACCTACAACGTATTCAGCATAGAGTTGCATCATGCCTATCTATGCCAGAGCACGGAGGAGCATGTTGGGGACTGCACAATTTGGAGGTAACACTATGTTACCTTGCAAATCACGCCAAGGCAGTTGTTCATCCTGATGGAGGATAAAAGTAAAATCAGGTATATACTCATCAGGATGAGTATATACCACTCAATGCTATTGAGGAACTGGCAGTTCTCGGTTATGCATGTTAGACTGCTGATTATTTCTTGTATGATCCCTAGGTGGTGAAGTGCTCTTATGAGAAGAAGAAGAGGACATTGTTGTCTTGTTGGTGTGCTATTAACTATTGTTCAAATTTCTTCTGATTGACTCTAAGGGTTCATTTAAGCTTCCCAATGATGTGGATGATTTTCTATGTTCTACTTAGTGCACAAACACTTAGTCCTCGGCAACGACGCCAATGATGAGTGGCGAGGTACCCCTACACTCAACCATACGAATATGAGTGTTACATGCGCGATCCAATCGAATTCCATAGACTAAGTGCCTACAAGCCTTATGGAACACTTAAGGTTAATCGTTCGTTGTCTTCCTAGACTTACTTGTATTTTTCACGGTTGTATGGTTAAGTCTGAGGTATGCGATTTTTATAGCTTTTATGTTTTATCTCCTATGCTAATGAGGTAAAGGGTGAAGAGATTAATTAACTAACTTTAACTAACTAACTAAGCATTAACTAACCTAGCATCAGTATCCATTCCCACTTACCGTTCACACCTTGAACCAATACAACCTTGGTTACCAAATGCTATTTGTTACTGGGATTATCAACCGTAACGCACATGATCAAAGTGGTCATACTGAATACACTTAACTATGGGAGAAGGTTTAAGAGAGATTTAATTAACTAATAAATCATTTCAATGATAAATAATAAATAACAGTAATTAAAATCCTAATTAGCTTAGTCCATGCACTGCAAGGTTTATCCAACAGTTCATCTTTATTTCTGTACACAAACTTATGTTCAGGTACAATATTTGCTTGAATAAAGATCCGTTCACTTTGGAGCTCCTACTATGGGCACATGGAAATTATTCTATCTTTGGAGAGGTAAAACTGCTAGAGTTTCGCTAAGGGTCTAGATCTAGAATGAGAAACAAGGGAGAGCTGCCTCTTATTTATAGACTTGGCGACGCACTGCAATATCACGTACGCGATATCGCAGGGAAGGACGCAATATCGTGTACGAAATATCACAGGGGATAGGATATCATGGTGGATGTGATATCGCATACACGATATCATAGCCCATGTGATATCGCATCCCATCAGAATGAGAATCCATGTTATGTTTGGGACTTTCTACTTAGTAATTAAACATGTGATATGCTCTAAATTGTATTCTTATTATCAGTATTTTTTGGGGATTTGACACCCCTCCATATGAATTAACCTTTTTTTTAGGATGATTAGATTTGAAATTTTTTTAAATTTTTAATAATATTTAACCCCAAGACATATAGTAAAATTATACCTTATAACTTCATGTTACCCACCCATAAGTTAAAACTTGCAAATCAAGACTCTTTCTACTAAACTAACACTTCATTGTTTTGACGTAGTCATATAATGGATGATGGCACTCTTTTACAGTGGTGTATCCTATATATTATAATGGAACACATCTACTTTGTTTCAATAGAGCTATGCTATTATCCTAATTTTCTAGATAATCCCATAGCATATTTTAATGAAAAGCTAAATTATATAAGAAATATTTTCCTTATGTAAAATAATTTTATTATAATACTCTTATGTCTAGAACCTAGGATCTATACTTCATTAACTATTATTTATGCTTCGCTCTTAACCATGAGGTTGTATCTTAATTATAGCATGTCTATAATAAGAGGTATCCTAGTATATGCTTATACCCCTTTCTTTTATGATTATTAAGATTTGAACTATTAACTCCATTTTTACATGTGATACATTGGTATTTTATTAATTCTTTTTTTTCTTTTCAATTTTGAATTATTTTTTATTATGTCACTAACCCTTGTTACTCTCAAATGGATAGATTTGAAGGATGATAATGGCCCATAACTAGTATTTTATTTATGTTTATATGGTTATATTTTATTTCATTCTAAGATTTTTAAAATAAAGTAAAGATATAGTAAGCAGACATGTTAAATACTTGGATTTTATTTTAGTTATTCTTTTATGTTGTATTAGGACCCATTCTTAGAAATGTGAGCTCATTGTAGTATTTGCTAGATGACTTTTAACTCATTGGTTGACCAATTAGAGCTTTTGTAGTATCATAGATATAGATTATTAAATTATTATTTTTGAAAGTTTTAAAATCCTACAAGTTATGCTTAGAAATACTTGGTAATGTTGGCTCTCTTGGCATCAATCTTATAATTACTCTATGTTCCATTCTCTTACTCATGATTGTGCATAACAGATTTCTTGACAATGTCTAAATATAAACTTGTTCTTGTTTGGAAAGGCTTTGCCCTCAACTCATTATTCAAGGTAGAGAAAATATTATTTACTCTATTATTTTTTCTCATATAGTTCAACCCCTCTTTGAAGCTACCCTTTCTTTATTATTATTGGGAGGGAGATGCTGGATCCCAAAAAATAAAAATATTTAAAAAATTAGATTCAAAGTACAAAAGTAGAAAAGCAAATAAGAACTCTAAAACAACAAAAATAAAAGTCCCAATATTTTTGGAGATTCCTTTTTAGATTTTATCCTTACAACTAATCCTAAAATACCTTCCCTCTAGGATAGAAAAAGGATTAGACCTTGACCTCATTCAAAAGCATCCAAATGAGTTTTTACTTCCTATTAAACACTTATTGTTAGTAAAAAATAAAATTATAGAGAGAAAGAATTAGTAATTTAGCTAAATCATTAGCTATTGAGTGATGTTACCTTGAATTAACAAAGGAAGAAAATCAGCTAGAGAATCTCTTTGAGAAACCACATTACATTGAAACTTCCAAATGGCATAAAGAATGAGAGGATGAAAGTAATGCCAACTATGAAGTAGAAATCCTTGAATTTGAGGAGTGTTACCAAATAAAACTTTATCTAATCCCAAGTAAAAATAATGTAAATACCTACTACACTACTTCCAAGAGCTACAATCAAGGCAACAAGTAAAAAGACAATGGATAAAAGTATCTTCCATGTTGCACATAGGATATCTTGGGTCATAAACATTTGAATAAGAGCACTAAATACCAATAAAAAAATTTTATGGATAAGGACTATAAAAAATGTCTAATTTTTGAAGTAGTGGCATTCCATATCTTCTAAATTTATTGCTTCCATAACTACACAAATTAACCTTTTAAAGGTAGTTGAATCATGGCCAAAATTAGTATTAGAACTTATAAGAGTATACATAATCTTGATCCAAAAAGGAAAAACATGATGGTCATTAAGCCAAGAAAAAATGAGAAATTCATTATAGGAAACTTGAATAGCTATGCTTTTGTCCAAGCTATCTGATAGATTAACTTTTTAGAAGCATTAATGTTGTAGAAGCATTGAAACTCACGCCAAGTACTCTAGCAATTATGTATGTAAAGAAATGAAAGGGAGGAAATGCCAAGCTTACACCATGTACTATAAGGAAATGGACACTTATTAGACAATGATTTATTATTAATTAGAAGCCACCAAGGAGAAAGCTTATCAAGCATAGAGGTAGACACAATAATACTATTGAAGTTTCAAAAATCACTAATAAAGCTCTAAGCCTTTTAAATATGTCTTATGATAATAGAATCTTATATAGTAATGCCTTTTGAGAAAAGGATCATATTTTAAAAATGAGTATCTCTCCAGTAACCACTATCTCTATGCTTACCCATTTAAATGCACTTCTTGGAAAAGATACTTCCACTGATCTCTATCAAATAACCATTTAACCACACACTTGGCACATAAAATAATACCCTACTTATAATAATTCATCAATTCTAATTCACTATCCTCTTTTTGATAAGTACTGATAAGCGGCAAGGTACCCCTACTCTCAACCATACGAATACAAGTGTTTCATGCATGATCCAATCAAATTCCAAGGACTAAATGCTTATTCGCCCTTGTGGAACAAGGATGGGTTGGTTGATCATTGTCTTCCCAAGCTTACCTATATGTCATGATTGTATGGTTAAGTAAGCTTAAGGCATATGATTTTTATAGCTTTTATGTTTTTATGTCTTGTGCTAGTAGGGAAGGAGAGAGAGATAACTAAATGACTAATTTAACTTAACTACTCATCAACTAAGTTCTAACTAATCCTAACACCAGCATCCATTCTCATTTTCCATACACACCCTAAACCAGTGGAACATTGCTAGGATTACCAAACACTAATCATTACTAGGTTACCAAGCATTACATACATGCTCGAAGCGCTAGTACTGAGTGTAATTTAACGATTTTCTTAATTGATGAAAATGAATTACTATGCTAATAACATAAATGTAAAGTGCATAAAATAAAATAAATGCATAAAAAATAAAATAAAAGAAATGTGTAAGAAAACAAATCTCAAGTGCTGCAAGGATGAATCAAAAAGCTCATTCTTATTGCCATACATAAGGTGTGCTCATGTACACAATGCTCAAATAAAGATCCATCTACACTTCGACCTCCTACTGTGGGCACTTGAAAAATACTCTAACTTTCAAACAGACTACAAGAGTTTCACTACTTAACTACTAAAAGACTTCCTCCCAATTATGCACCTGGGCACTATATTTATAGACTTAGGAGCAACAACTCTAATAATTAGAGTAACCACTCTAACAATTAGAATAATTGCTAAAGTAACCGCTAGAGTAACCACTCTAATAATTAGAATAACCACTAGAGTAACCACTAGAGTAACCGCTAGAGTAACCACTCTAATAATTAGAGTAACTGCTCTTATCATACCCCCATGATTGAATGAAAAATTGTCCTCGAGTTAGAAGAAAAGAAGTAAGTTCTTTACAAAATATTGAGAAGGTATGGGATTATTGACTAATTGACAACTGATGGCGGAATGGGATGACAGACTCAACATGCCCAGTGAACAAATCAATAAGCATATTACAACATTAGTATTCATGATCATTGTGGTGAACACTAGTACATAAATGACATCCAAAGCTTTATTTGGCATCTTGTAAAGAAAGAGAGAGAAAGAAAATGAAGTTTCTTGCTACTAATGCTAAGATTGTGCCTTTTGTTATTTATCCATAGCCATGCCACCAGACTTGATCATTTCATAAATGCTCCAGTTCTGGTCCATCCTGAGTGCTTCCTCCAAGCCCAATCCATTATTTTTATGATCGCCATCTGCACAAACAATACAGTCATAAATGAGCAAGGATAGATAAACCATAATGCAGTTGATACCTTGCCTCGATATGAAGCACATTGGCTGAGTTATGGTTATGGCAAAAACTAGTTCAGAGATTTATCATAGGTGACTACCCAAGGTGTAGGGGTTAGGCGAATAGTAAAATGAAGAAAATTAAAAAATTTGTGCCAAGGACCCCATGACTAAGAGAAAACCTCTAGTAGATATAAGATGGAAATATATGAGAAACAAGAAATATGGGAAAAAATAACAATGGCAACGCCAATAAAATGGATGTTATGGATGGGGATGAAATAAGAGATGATTAATTATAAGAAATATTTGAAGAAAATAACTTAACAATTACATCAAAAAGGAATGCCAATGGGTCCTCCCCAAAGTAGGATCATGCCTTTGATGCCCTGATAAAACCACAAACCAAAGAGTCCGTAGGCTCTAGGAATGTCATTTGGAAGCAAGAGTTAAAAACTTACCCACAAGAATTCACCAAAGAAAAATAATGCATCAACCTAGAATAGACTAATGATAAAATCAGTAATGAGGTGGAAAATGGAAAGAAAGATGGAGAGGAGAGAATGGAATGGAATCCCAAGAACAAGGTTTTCTAAAGCCCCTTGTGTATTTCATGGTTAAGGTGACTAAGTAGAACTTCATCCCAAATCTAAACTCAAACCAACCACATTCAGTTACCTCACATCAATATTCTTGGCCAATCCATCCTCTTGAAGTAACAACAATGCCTTCACAAAGAGTGACCACCATCCCAAGGAGAGCCAGATGGAGAAGTAGGATGTGAGAAAGGACCTTAGTTAGAGGCAACCTTCAAGCATGGGTAACATGTCTTTCCAATTTTATAACTAGTGCTGGTAGCCCATATTGCTTTATTATTTCTAAGAGGTGTGCTTTGAATTCTAACTTTTCTTCTTCTTCTTCCATTTTTTTATTTTTTTTTTTATTTTCTTTTGCATGAGAGCCTCACCATGCAAAGACTTATTTTTATTCACTTAACTTCCTGATTTTTGAACAATGTCAGAATGGTGGAAAACCTAAGAAACAAGCATCCAAGCACCCAAGAGAATGGCTAGCAAAAATGCATCAAATCCCCTTGAAGTCACACCCTTTTCATCCTTTGAGTCTTTCCTTGGTTTGAAAAGTACCAAGCCACCAATTCATTAATGAGTATACTTAGAAAAAGAAGACTGTACAGTTCTAAGCCAAAGGAGACCATAGAGTCGTATGGATGAGTGGACGACATGGACTCATTACCTGTTTTACCAAAATAACCATACCTTAATATCAACATCATAATTCAAAGGTAAAAACCAAACATTAGCAATCAATATGACATAATGCAATCCACCATCATGAGCACTTATTGGATGATGAATAAAAGTAAATAAAACAAAACAAAGAAATAGTAAAAACATGAACAATGGTGTAAAACAAAAATAAGCAAAGTTGGAAAATGTGTAAACCGAAGATTCAAAAAGAACTAAGGGCCTAAAATGGTTAGCATAGGGGTCCATCTTCCCCAAGACTAAGTTGGAAGGAGGAGATCTAAAATAGTGAGCAGGGTTGTCCATCAAGGGAGGTAGCATGTGTATTGGCTATCCTAAGCTCCTAGAAAGGTTTGGTTTGTTGCATGTTGACCAAAATTTTCTTATCCAAGCTCTCAAGTTTGTATATTGTCATGGCCCCTAAAGGAAAAGTTGCATAAATAATATAAGGTCCTTCCCATAGTGTTTGAAATTTAGTACGTTGTGGTACATGTGTGGGATTGTAGTAGAGAACCTTATCTCCTGGCTGATATTTAACTATCCTAATTCTTAGGTCATAATGTTATTTATTGAAGGCCTTGTGCAATTGATTAGATGACAAGGTAGCTAATCAATTTTCATCTAGCAAGTTAAGGGTTACTAATGATTATTTCTATACTAGATCAAGGTCAAGGTTGAGGTCACATGCCATGGATAGTGTACAGAGCTCAATTTGAATGGGAAGCGTTGGTAATTTATCATACACTAACTCATAGGGAGAGTAGACTATAGAGATTATCCATGTGGAGCGATATGCCCAAAGAGCATCATTCAGTTTAATGCTCTAGTCTCACCTAAACTTGCTAATGGTTCTTGTCAATATCTTCATAATCTTCCTATTAGTGACTTCTACTTGACCGTTCGCTTGGGGGTGGTATGGTGTAGTCCATTTATGCTCAACCCCTAAGCATTACATTAATTTCCAAAAAGCTGCACCTATGAAGTGTGTACCATTATCTAATATAAGTGCACATGGCACACCAAACCTGTTTATGATTTGTTGTTGAACAAATCATGCAGCTGTAGATGATGTACAATCTTTAACAGCAACTGCTTCGGCCCATTTTGTTAGGTAATCAATAGCAACAATAATATAAGCTTTTCCATTAAACATTTGTGTAATCAGCCCCATAAAATAAATTCCCTAAATGTCAAAGGGTTCTAACAATTCAATCCATTGTTGCGAACCCTCCATTCTAGCAATCATTCCCCCATCATGTTGACATCGCTCACAAGATTGGATGAAATGATGGGCATCCCAAAATAATGTAGGCCAATAATATCCTGCAAGTAGGATCTTGATGGCCATTCATCTCCCAACACAATGACCCCCACAAGGACCCTCATGAGCATCTTGAAGAACATGTAGTTGATATATATCAGGAACACACCATCGAACCAAGCCATCATGACACACTTTTTAAAGTTACTCATTAATCTCCATAAAGTACTTGGCTCGATAAAGAAATTGTTGTTTCTTCTTAAGGTTTAACTCTTGTGGTGTTTATTGGGTGAGGAGATAGGTAAGAATGCTACTGTACCAGTTTGTCTCCATGGGTGATTGATCATTCACTACACTAGTAAAGAGGAATTCATCAGGGAATTAATTAGAAATTGGATACTCATCCTCTTTGTTGTTCCATCACAACTGAGATAAATGATCAGCAACCACATTCTTGGTGCCCTTGCGATCAATCATCGTTAAATTGAACTCTTGTAAGATTACAAACCATTATATGATATGAGGGCTTACCATTGGCTTATTTATGAGGAATCAAATTGCACTATGATTTGTATGTATATATACTTTATATTGCAATACATAGTGTCTAAAATTTTCTAGTGCAGACACTACAGCCATTAATTCTTTCTCTATGATAGTGTAGTTAAGTTGTGCACCAACGATACTTCTACTTACATAGTGGATGTAATAAGGATGCTTCTAGTCATCTAACTATGTAAGTACAGATCCTAAAGCATAATTGGATGCATCATTCATGATATGGAATGGTTTAGACCAATCAGGAGCTTGTAGAATGGATATTTCTACTAGCTTTTGTTTCAAAGTTTGGAAAGCTATTTTGCATTCTCTAGTCCACTCAAAAGGTACATCCTTTTTCGTTAATTCCACTAATGGTTTGGCAACCTTTGACAAGTTCTCAATAAATCTCCTATAGTAGCTAGTATGTCCAAGGAAAGACTGAATATCTTTGATAGTTTCTAGTTAATGGGTAACTCCTTAGATAATTTTGATTTTCTTGAGGTCTACCTTTATCCCTATGTGTGAGATTTTGTGCCCTAGTACTATGCCTTCTTGGACCATCAAATGGCTTTTCTACTAGTTGAGCCTCAAATTGGTTTCTACACATCTTTTTAACACTTGCTTCAATTGGTCCAAGGCTTGATCAAAGTTTACTCCATAAGTGGATAAGTCATCTATAAAGACCTCCATGTCATTCCCTACCTGTTGTTGGAATATGCGTAGAACTAATCATTAAAATGTTGCAGGGCCATTGCATAAGCCAAACGACATTTGTTTGTATGTGAACATTCCCTGAGGATTTGTAAACGTAGTATTGGCCTAGTCTTTTGGGGCTATTTTTATTTGGTTATATCTACTATATCCATCCAAAAAACTGTAATAGCAATGCCCTATGATGGTGTCTAAGACTTAGTTGAAAAATGGCAATGGAAAGTGATCTTTGAATGTTGCCATATTTAGTAGCCTAAAATCTATGCACACCCTCCATTT
>MNCI01002794.1:10714-43731 GCA_015680685.1 Gnetum montanum | reverse complement strand
AAAAAAATAAGCAAAAGAAACCTTACTAGCATTTACAACAATTTGTTGTTGACATGCTTGCATTGCCTTTATTCATAGCATAAAAGAATATAAATAAAACATATGACCCTCATGAACTAACTTCTTATTGGTTATCAAACTAACCCTAGTTTATTTGATTCTTATTCTAATTTATCATTTTTGGTAAATTTTTCTTTGCAATTTTTGTTCCTCCTTCTCTTATGGCATCTTCTCCTAGTAAAAGTGATAGCAACAACATCCCCATGCATCATGATTTACATCATGAAGGAACTAGAAGATGTGATGAAAATTGCAACAAAAGTTTTTCAAATCTTCTAGAATTGTACAATGGTAGCAGCATTTGATGAAAATGATATTTTCATTTGATAATAACTAGCAAACATTTTGATCAAGTATAGGCATGTTTGATATGTTGAAAGCTAGAAAAAAAATAATTAGACTATGAACATTAAACTAGTCGATCATTTAGATTAAACTAGCCTTTAACCTAGGAGCATTCTACATAGTATCAATAGGAATCATTAACAACATGATTTACAAGAAGGAAACTAGTACATGAATGATCCATCCATCATTTAGGTTGACTTCAGAGTTTGCTAATCAATCTAATGACATTGAAATTAGTAACAAACCTTATCTAGAATGATTATGAGGAGCTATGACTTAGGATAATTATAGGGTTGATACCAGTGATAACATAACTTAATAATTGGAAATTGACATTACATGAGGATTCTACCTAAATTTTGGCATTTTAAT
The DNA here is from genome assembly GCA_015680685.1 of Gnetum montanum. Taxonomy (NCBI): domain Eukaryota; kingdom Viridiplantae; phylum Streptophyta; class Gnetopsida; order Gnetales; family Gnetaceae; genus Gnetum; species Gnetum montanum. Next base: position 42,951 of record MNCI01002794.1, on the reverse strand, counting down.
ACATGAGGATTAGCCTAAATAGTTGAGGTTTTATACCAAATAGTTCTTGATAGCTAGTCAACTTAGTATTAGCCTTACAGTTACTCAAAACATTTGATACTGGAAACCTCATGGAAATACCATGGGAACCTAGGGAAAATCATGATATAATGACAGGAGTTAATGAGAATGTTAGTGGTAATAGTTAATTAATAAGTTAATTGATATTACTACTTATTCTAACAATGCTTTTTGTATTTAAGACCTCATCTTCCAATTCTATTCCATGGACCTTCAACATAGATTTCCTATATTGTAAAGGTAATCTAATCCTTCTTACATGTATCACAAGCAAATTTCACCAAATTCTTTAGACGTGACCCAAGTGGAGCTAGATGAAGGATTAATATTAGATGAAAATAATTTCTTAATGTATTTCATTTTATGTTTTGACTATTTAGTGGATTTGTATTTTATCCATAAATAAGTAAATACCCATAAACTTTGACTTTATGTTATATTGAGGTCTAAGTAGACATAAATATACTAATGTGGATTATTAAGTAATTTCTGAGGTGATGAGACATGATTCGCACAGGCCGCGATATCGAATCTTTCCTACGATATCGCGTATGCGATATCGTAGTCTGCCACCATATCTATAAATAAGACACGGCTCTCCCTTATTCGGGATCCTAGTTTTAGAGTAGCGAAGCTCTGGCAATTTGATCCCTCCAGAGTTAGCATTTTTTCCATGTTTGCCCGCAGTGTGGTGAATGTGATTGTACGGTGTCTTTATTTGAGTGTGACGTACTTGGACACGCACATGACCGGCAATAAAGATCGAGATTACTTCATCATTACAGCATTCACTTTGTTTTTATTTGTTTGTTATTTATTTAATGTTATTTACTATTTTCTCTCTCTCACCCTTAAACTCCTAGAACGCGGAACGAGTATGACTTGATTACGAGCATTTAAGTGTGACTGCTTGGTAGCCCAGTGCTATAGCTAGGATCTACGCTTGGTAACCCAGTGGTGTATTTGGAATCTATGCTTGGTAATCCCAGTGGCGTACCTAGGACCTGCGCTTGGTAGTCCCAGTGGTAGTCATGCACGAAGTCCAAGATGTGTACGATTGATCAACGAATCGGTTGCTCATTGCACTTAGGCTAGATTAGACTCTCTTACCCTTTCCCTCCTAGCTTAGCTTAGTTAATCTTACATTCCACTGCCTTCAGGAGTAGTGTTAGAATTAGGAACACATCATACACCTCATCTGGACTAAACCATACGTGACAAATATAAATACACCTCATCATTAAAGACTTCTACCATTATTGACCAGTGTCATATTGAATTTGGTTTTAACGATCTATACCATACTTTAGCTTGGTCAACGAGTGTCATAGGAAAGAGCTTAAGTTTTTGCCAACTGTTATCAATGTTATTCCATGTGCAAGCATCGTAGAAGGCTAGTAAATGTTGAGTCATAGCCTCCTGAAAATTTAGGAAAGTTATTTAAATCGAGCCTGGGTAGTCGGCTCTCTTTACGATGCCTACATGAGATTCGAACAGCCTCTTGTATTTGCGTTAATCTTGTAGTGGCTAGTGGGGGTTCATCGTCATTGGTTAAGTTAGGCTTTCATGTGCTGCGATGACGTTGTTTTTGTTCATCTTTATAGGAAACTCCCACTTCAGGTTGTATACTCCAATCTTCATCATCATATAGCTCATTGGTTCTCCAATGAACTTCCTCACTAAGTGTGGCTTTATTATCATCTTGTAGGAGAGACATTGTTGTGTGTGAATTTATGTGACTTTTTATAATTACTTATTTTAAAGAGATATATCATTAAGTCCTATACAGCGACCTTGTATGATATAACTAATCTAGATAACTAGCACCATCCCTGGCAACGGCGCCAATGATGAGTGGCGAGGTACCCCTACACTCAACCATACGAAACGAGCATCGCACGTGCGATCCGGTTGAACTTCGCAGATGGACTAGTTGTGGCACCTAGATAGTTATCCTTAGGTCGTAGTTCGCTATCTTCCCACCTGGACTAGTATTTATATTTGTCATGTATGGTTTAGTCCAGATGAGGTGTATGATGTATTCCTAATTCTAACGCTACTCCTGAAGGTAGTGGAATGTAAGATTAACTAAGATAAGCTAGGAGGGAAAGGGTAAGAGAGTCTAATCTAGCCTAAGTGGGACGAGCAACCGATTCCTTGATCAACCATACACATCTTGGACTTCGTGCACAACTACCACTGGGACTACCAAGCGCAGGTCCTAGGTACACCACTGGGATTACCAAGCATAGATCCCAAATATCCCACTGGGTTACCAAGCGTAGATCCTAGCTACACCACTGGGCTACCAAGCAGTCACACTTAAATGCTCTTAATCAAGTCATACTCATTCCGCGTTCTAGGAGTTTAAGGGTGAGAGAGAGAAAATAGTAAATAACATTAAATAAATAACAAACAAATAAAAACAAAGTGAATGCTGCAATGATGAAGTAATCTCGATCTTTATTGTCAGTCATGTGCGTGTCCAAGTATGTCACACTCGAATAAAGACACCGTACAATCACATTCACCACACTGCGAATAAACACGGGAAAAATGCTAACTCTGGAGGGATCAAACTGCCAGAGCTTTGCTACTCTAAAACTGGCATCCCGAACAAGGGAGAGCTGCGTCTTATTTATAGATATGGTGGCAGACTATGATATCACGTACGTGATATCATAGGGAAGACATGATATCGCATACACGATATCGCGGGGGATGCGATATCGCGGCGGACACGATATCGCATACGTGATATCGCGGCCTGTGCGAATCGTGTCTCATCATAAGGTATTAATTTTTGAAGGCTTTAATCTACTTATATGATATTAAAATTATTAAAGTGGCTTAAATATTTTTTTAGGTGATTATTTTTTATTTCTCATGTTCCCATGGTTGAGATGATTATTGATGAGTGGCGAGGTATCCCAACACTCAACCATACGAATATGAGTGTTACACGTGTGATCCAATCGAATTTCGTAGACTAAGTGCCTACATGCCTCATGAAACACTTAAGGTTAATCATTTGTTGTCTTCCCAGACTTACTTGTATTTGTCACGGTTGTATGGTTAAGTAAGTCTAAGGTATATGATTTTTATGTCTTTTTTGTTTTATCTCCTATGCTAATGAGGTGAAGGATGAAGAGAATAATTAACTAACTTTAACTAACTAACTAAGCCTTAATTAACCTAGCATCATCATCCATTCCCACTTATCATTCACACCCTGAACCAATGCAACCTTGGTTACCAAATGCTAATCGTTACTGGCATCACCAAGCATAACGCACATGCTCGAAGCAATTGTACTGTGCACTTAACTAAGAGAGAAGGGTTAAGAGAGATTTAATAAACTAATAAAGAATTGAAATGATAAACAATAAATAACAATAAATAAAATCCTATTTAGCCTATTCCATGCACTGTAAGGTTTATCCAAGCAGTTCGTCTTTATTTCCGTACACAAACTTGTGTTCAGGCACAATATTTGCTCAAATAAAGATCCGTTCACTTTAGAGTTCCTATTGTAGGCACATGGAAATTATTCTATCTCTGAAGAGGTAAAAATACTAGAGTTTTTCTATGATCTAGGCCCTAGAATGAGAAACAAGGGAGAGCCACCTTTTATTTATAGACTTTGCGACATACCGCGATATCGCAGGGGACGATGTGATCACGTACGCGATATCACAAGGGATGTGATATCATGGCCTATGTGATATCGCATCCCATCATCCCCCCATGACTAAATAAAAACTCATCCTCAAGCTCCTTACAATAATATCAGGAAGGTATGGGATTATTAACTAAATGGAACTAATGGTGAACGGGATGACATGTGAATGGATCATCATTACAAGACATGACAAAAATGGTGTTCACGACAACAAGAGTGAACACTTTATACATTTGACATCAAGCCTCATTTTATAGCTAGGAGAAAAGAGAGAAGAGAAAAGAAGTCTACTGCTACCAATGCCAGGATTCTGCCTTTCGTTGTCCATCCGTAAGTGCGCCATCGATCTCATTCCTTGCATAGCTACTTCAGCACCAATCCATTCCAAGTGTTCCATCCAGATCCAATCCATAGTTGTATGATTGTCATCTGCACACACAACACAATCATATATTAGCAAGGGTGAATGAATTTCAATGCAACTGATACCTTGCTTTGGTGAAAGGTCCATTGGCTGAGTTGTGGTATGGCTGATATGGATCTTGAGATATGCAAATGATGACTACCGAAGATGTAGGGGTTAGGAAGAAAAATCAAAAAATTTTGGGTCTGAACCCCCATGACTAAGAGTGAACCTTCGGTAGCAATAAAATGGAGAAAGAAAAGGAACAAGAAAGATGGAGAAAAAGAGATAACTATAACGTCGATGAAGTGTATGTTAAGATGGAGATGAACAAAATAGAATGGATTGCAAAAATGTTAAGGGAAAGAATTTAATGGATGCACCAAATAGAAATGCTAGTGGGTCCTCCCCAAAGCAAGCTCATGCCCTTAATGCCTTGACAAATCCACATTCAAAGAGTCTGTAGGCTCTAGGAATGTCATTGGGAACAAGAGTTAAAGTCTTAACTGCAAGAATTTACCAAAAAGAAAACAATGTGTCAATCAAGATATACACTAATGATAAAACTGGCAATGAGGTGGACAATGGAGAAAGAATGATGGAAAGAAGAAAATGGAATGGAGTCTCAAGAACAAGGTTGTGTACAGCCCCTTGTGTATTGCATGGTTAATATGACTTAGTATATCCCATTCCAAATCCATCCTCAAACCAACCACATCCAGTGACTTCACATTAATGCATTTGGCCAATCCATCCACTCGAAGTAACAAGAATTCCTTCACCCAAGAGCCACTACCATTCCAATGAAAAAAAGAGGGAACATGTTTATTTTAGTTCCATAACTAGTGCTTGTAGCCCAAATAATTATTCTTTCTAAGGGGTGTGCTTTGAATTCTCACTGATTTTTTTTATGTGTTTATGCATGAAAACCACACCATGTAAAGACTTCTTATTTTTATTTTCTCAGCTTCCGAATAATTGGGTAACGTCAAAATGATAAGAAAACTCCAGAAGAAAACATCTAAGGACCCAAGAGAATGGCCAACAAAAATGCATCAAGTTCCCTTGAAGTCACACCCATTTCAATCCTTGAGTCCTTCCTTAGTTTGAGAAATGCCTAGTCACTGGTTCGTTATAGTTCTTATTATTTTGAAGAAAGAGACTATACATTTTCAAGCCAAGAGAGACCATAGAATTTTGTGGATGAACGAATGAAGTGGACTCATTGCCTGTCATATCAAAAGAAACATACCTTAGTGTCAACATTATGACTTAAAGGTAAAAACCAAACATTAGCAATCAATAGGAAAATAGTTCATACCATCATGAAGAACACCTATTAAATGACAAACTTGACAAGATGGATAACACACACACACATTCACACATAGAAATGAAAAAGTATAACAATGTTGTAAAACAAAAACAAGAAAAGTTAAAGAATTTTGTAAAACAAAAATGTAAAAGAAATGAGGGCTCCGAATGATTAGCATAGGTGACTATCTCCCCCATGACTGAATTGAAAAGGAGAGATCCTAAATAATGAGCACCTATTTGAATGTCTTAGAAGTGTCCAACTTCTCTCGACTGATGTTCTTAGATTAAGGGATGGAAGTCAGCGACGCTCATACTCCAATGTATCTATGCCTTCATTGTTAGCATGAGTTGTTCCCCTAGTTTGTTCCATGCATGTTGGTCGGTTGCTCTTTCGATTAGCTATCAACCACGGGGTGTCCACTACTTGTGTGGTTGCTACATACAGGCACTTTTGTATTTGTGTTTCTTGGGCACACCAGTTGCATGGAAGAGATGATGAGCATTCCTCCATGTCATCACCCTCTGAGTCACTATATGTGATGCATGGAACTTTCTTCTTCTCGATCTTTCCATAAATATTTACCTTACATATCTCCAAGGAAAGATTGTGGATCCCTAGGTACGCATCTATTGTACTTAGCCATGGCCTTTCTATTATAACTGGGAAGCCCCTATTGTTACTGTTGACTTCTATCACCAGGAAATCGGCTAGGTATGACCAACCACAAATAGTGGTAACGATGTCCTCCAAAAATCCCAAGGGAATGGTGATGGACTGGTCAGCCATCTCTAGTTGAATATTGCTCTTCTTGAGTTGGGGTAGGTTCTAGGCTTGATACATTTCTCGTAAGATTAAGTTGACTCTAGAACATGAGTCAAGAAGAGCCTTATGTGGTTTGTTCCCGGTGACTTGTAGATATATTAAGGGACATCCAGGGTCAGAGAGTTTCCTGGGAAGGTGGCCTACCTTGATCCAGTTAGTAATGGTATGTGTTAACATAACTGTATGCATAAAGCTCTATTGTTGGACTAAAGGGAGCCCTGAAGTTTTGTATGTTGGAGGAGTGTGCAAAGACTCAACCACTTGTGGTTGTGAGAGCTTTTCTGGGCTTTTGGTTTTGAAGAAAGTTCTTCTCTTCTTGCAATTGTCCAAACCAGCAGCAGGTTGAATGTTTATAGCTCTTATAGCATTACGTTGATGTAGTTTAGTGGGGAGTTTCCCTTGCATTGTTGAAGCAGGTGGTAATGGAACTACCAGTGTAAGAGTGGTAGATGGGTTTGGAGGTTGGTACATGTGTGGAGTTTCTCCTGTAGGATAAGGAGTCCTAAAATACTCCTGAACCCGGTAGTGATGTTGCGAAGTTGTATGACCCATAGAGTCTCCCTTGGGCATATGTCTCCCTTGGGCATTCAACAAAGGAGTGTTGTAGATAATATTAGTAGGATTCATTAACAACATGATTTACAATAAGGAAATTAGTACATAAATGACTAGTAACTCATCTAGGCTAACTTCGAAGTTGGTCCATCAATGTTATGACATTATATTAAGTAACAAATATTATCTATTATGATACTAAGGAGCTAAGACCTAGGATAAATATAAGGTTGATACTAGTCATAACCTAATCTAATAGTTGAAACTCACTACTACATGAGGGTTCTATCCAATAATTGTACATTGTTATACATGAGGGTTGGCCTAAGTGATGCATTACACTAAAAAATACTTGATGGCTAGTTAAGTGAGTATTAGTGTTATAGGTATTCTAAAAATTTGATGTTGGAAACCTCATAGGAATACATTAGGAACATAGGGAAAATCATGAGTTAATGGTAGGTATTAATAAAAATGTTACTGATAAGAATTAAGTATTAAGTTAATTAGTATTATTATTGCTTATAACAGTATATTTTACATCACATACCCCTTCTTGTAGTCTTTTTTTATAGACCTTCAAGGTGGATTTCCTCTACCATGAAGGTGTTCTAACCCTTTTGGAATGTGTTGCATGTAGATTTAGTAAGAAGTTTTAGATGTGGTTAAGGTGGAAGTGGATGAAGGATTAACATTAAATGAAGATTATTTCTTGATCTATTTCATTTTATGGGTTCACTATTCAATGGACTTATATTTTGAACTTGAATAAAGAATTACTAATAAAATTTGATGCTATGTTGTATAAGGCCTAAGTAGGCATAAATGTATTAACATAAATTTTCAAGTGCTTTCTCAATAGCTTTTATATGATTATATGGTTTCACAAGTGTTAAAGTATCTTAAAGATTTGTTAACTCATTAAGTTTTTTTTGTCACACTTCCATGGATGAAATGATTAATGTCTAATCTAAAATTTAGATAGGTTTAATTATTTAATTTAATACATGTATTTATTTCATTAATATTGGTATATGTCTTTTAATAAGTTAGTTCTAATTTATTACTGTTGTTGTTGTTGTTGTTATATATGTGAATAAAGTTTACTTGTTAGAGCATTTTATTAAAGTTTTGTAATACTTGCTTTTACTACTATTTGAGCATAATCATAGATTTCTATTATATTTTATGATTAAATAATGATTCCAATTACTCCTATAGTTTTTTCTTTCTATTAGTTATCATGCCTTACATGTATCAAAAGCTCCAGATGAATAAAGCAAGGTATTCTTACACTCAAAGGATAATATGCATACATTATTATTTCTTCTAAATAGGGAATAACAGCATGAATCGATTGAAAACTGGTCTGACAAGTATTTTTCTATGAATATTTTATTCTTTATGCACATTAAATTATACATATTTTCTTTTGTATTAGGTACATTTAGTTATATATGTTTTATACTTATTAAGCACATGTGATTATATAATACTCTATTCATGGAGGTTTTTGACCCTAATGCTATCCAAGCCATACCCTTTATCACTTTTATTATTAAATTAGAATTTTGAATTTATTTTGAATTATAATTTAATATTGCATAAATAAGATTTATTAAAGAAGTACCTTAGGATAGTGTTTTACCTAAAATTTAACCTTACTGATGTGTCTAAGATATTAAACAATGTTGGTTTTAACCCTTGAATCACTAGAATTAGAATTATGGTTCCCAAGATATTACATTTTTTTTGTTAGAGATTTTATAAAAGTTTCAACATTTGAACTATATGAATATGATGAGTAATAGTTAGATATGATTTCATTATATGGTCATGTAGTACAATTGATAATGATTTTGTAATTTCAAACAAAATTGATTTGAAGTTTGTATATGCCTATTATTCATGTTTGAACCTTGACAGTATTAGTTGGAAGGGAAAAATTAGAAAATGAACTTATAGAAAATCTTTAGGAAAATAATTTTACAAAGCAAGTTGATTATTTTCACATTATGTGAAAGGTGAAAAAGCATAAGAATATTATATAAAGTATATATATGTTATACATATAACATATATTAGTTATGTTCCTCATCATGTTTCATTGCATATCTCCTCCATGTACTTTGAGAATTTTCTATTTCAAAAAAAGAAATTCTTTCACACTATTTTTTCTTCATATCAAAACCATTTTTCATCTAGTTTCTTCATTCTAAAGCTAATTTTAGCTTGGTTTCTTTTATTTCTAAATAATTATCAAACCTACATGTCACATTGCATATAATTCTTCTGCGTATAAATAGATTTTGACCTTTGATATGTCTTGTTTCAATTCTTGAAAGGAAGGTTTCTAGTCTGCTAGTCAAAGATGTAGTGAAAATATATTTGGGACATTTTGAGGGAAAGAAAAGCCAATAAAGAGATTTGAAAAAACCCTACAACACTATAAGGAAGTTTATGTTATTTTTCTTCTTATGTGATTATCTTACTTTATTACAAATTTTCTACTTTTCCTCTTCACTTCATGTTTCTTCATTATTTTTTATGCTGAGACTACTGAATTTTTGTCAATTTGGGCTTATTTTTATATGGAAATTTGTATTGTAATCTTGTCCATATCTTTTTTTATTTTTTTGGTGAATTTCTATAAATATGTGAAAACTTTTTAGAACTTGCTTCTTAGATATTTTATGAATTCTTTGGAACAATTCTTGATATAAATAGGATTATGTAAGAATTTTTATGGAAATTTGGATATTTTTAAAATATTTAAAATTTTTAAAATATAATAAAATAATACATATGTGACTAGGCTTGTTCAGTTGGTAGTGGAAGTTGTGAATCTTTTAGATGCCCCCATCTACATGCACTCGAATGTTTCATAGTGGAATTCACATCATGGAAATAAGGGTTTAAATGAATTTCCTACATTGGATTTTTATTCATAAGTTTATATGAGGCTCGAAAACTAGATGAGACTATGGCACTAAGTAGTTTAATCTAGTGGTGTGCAGTGAGGCATTATCAAGACCTATCTGTCTAACAATATGTATGCCTTAGCATTTAAAGATGTTAGTGAGGCTATTACAAGAGCTGTTGGTATATTCGTTTCCAATAAGGGTAACCAAGACTTATCCTTTGGAGATGGTGAGATAAAATATATAATATGTGGATGTTGTTTGAAAATTTATGACATATTTGAATATTAAATAATTAGTAGGATAATTTGATGTTAGTATTGACTTTATTCATGACTTGTTAGTATATTCCTTTGGAAATGAGAGTGACAAAAGTCTATTCTTTAGAGTTTCTTAGATAAAATATAAAATATCTAGATTTTTGAATTTTTGAAAAAATTGTGGCATTTCTACACTTCAAAACATTTTTGAATATTTAATTGGAAATCATTGTCTAGCCTATATACTAAGACTTTTGGTCCAAAACTTGTATGATGCATGAATAGTAAAATAAAAAAACCTTTTTCATCTGAGGGGTTCTCACTCTTGCATTTTGATGCAGATAGTCTACAGTGGTTAGGGAACACTAGAATAGGAACATGGCGTGAAAGGTGAATCAACTTGGTGTAAGATGAACCCTTTAGACTTGAAAAATAATTTTTTAATGTTTTGTATTTTCATAAAAGAGAACCCATGCACAATTTTTTTATCTTTGAGTCATCTACTTATTTTTTAAATAAATAATGAAGTATAATAGATATGAAATTGTCGTATATGCCATTTGGATCATGATATACTAGGGATTAGTTTTCAGTTTTATGCACACTATATGTTTGAGGAAAATATTAATTAATTTGATATTATTTTAATTAATAATTATTTTTATTTTTATTATTTAATTAAGTAAACTTCAAACATGAATATCTTTACTTCTAGATGTTGGATTGAGATGAAGCAAGTGCCATTGGAGTTGTTATTTCACAAACTTTTCAATGATGTAACAAGTTAAATTTTTTTATGTCTACATTTTTTGTGGATGCTCTAATTTTTATTTTTATTTAAATTAATTTTACTTAATTATTTATATAAGTAATAAGAAATTTTAGTGTACTCTATTATTGTATTTATGCTTCTAATGGGTAATTTTTAGTTATTTTATGACTACCTCTTGAATTTGTAAATGAAGGCTAAATCTAGATCGTTTTGGTTTTGTGGAATTTCTATTAATTATTTATAGGATTTTATAGATATTTAATAGGAGTGTTAAATGGGTGATATCAAAGCATGCACTTTTTCTTGGACCTTATAATATTGAATTATTTTGGGTACTATTTTATTTATTGGATATTTTCTAAATTTTATTTAGTATAAAATAAGGGGACAATATTAGTGAATGATATTTCATTAGAAAATCACCAAAATTCCCAAGAAACAAAAAATTAGGTGTTTAAGAAATTATTGATTTTCCTCCAAAATCAAAACCAAAATAATCATGATGAGGCCTCAAGGAATGAAGGAAATAAGTAGAAGCAGAGGTGACTAATTTATAGCTTTACGAGGCTAAATCCTCCTATCTTCTGAGGCATTAAAGATCCTACTATTGTTATGAAATGGCTAAAGAGATTCAAGAAATCTTTTCAAAGTTTACATTACATTACTACACAGAAGACTTCTTTAGCTTTATATTAGTTAGAAGGTGTAGTTGAGTGATGATGGAATGTAAAATTAAGAATTAGACATTAGGAGGATAAAGAAATGGATTGGGAACAATTCACTAAAGTTTTGAATGATAAATATCTCTCTAAGAACTATTAAGAAAGAAAGAAGATGAGTTCAATTGACTAATTTAGGAACCCATATTTATCCATGACTATGATAATAGATTTACTAAACTAGATGATAAATGTTCCTCATGTTTTATAGAATGAAGCAACCATCACTAGAAAATATGTAAAAGTATTAAGGTCTTTTATTAAAATCATAATTGTGCCATTAGCATTGAATAACTATGAGGAGACATGGGCTAGAGTCATTATTATGGAAAGGTAAGAAATGAAGAATGTAGCTTGAAGACACAGAAAGCAAAATAAAGCAATTTCAACTCAAGTTGTTTAGGGTATATTCAAATAGCCCAACACATTGAATGATCTAGTTCAATAGTAGTCTAGAGGATTTAATAAATCAATCCAATAACATCCTTAGGGATTTAATCAATGAGTTTATCCACTTAATCCAAAGTTTCCACTAGGATATAATGTTTTCTTCTTTTGTAAAGAAGTTGAATAATGAGTGGTGGAGTAACCCAACACCCAACCATACAAGTTACAAGTGTTCACATGCAACTAGATCATAATCCATGGAAGAGGTAATGTGATTATGCTAGTAATTGGTTTAAGTTTAAGACCATTCTCTTCCCATGTGGAGCTAGTAAAATCTATGGGTATGGTTTAGCTCACAATGAGGTATATGATAACTAATGTTGTTGGGCCATGGCTACTCCTAGTAAACATGATGAAATGGAAGTAGTTTTCAATCTAAGTAAATTAGTAAACAAATATATCCTATTCCAAGGTGATGGATATCCAATCCTAAATTTTTGTACACATCCTGGGCTTATGTAATCATTACTGGGATTACCAAGTATTTCACTACTAAGCGAAACAAGCGATAATACCACTAGGTTACTGAATGATCATACTTTAACTTAAAATCAATCATATCCATTTCGCATACTAACAACAGTAAAAGTAAAGTGCATGGACTAGTAAAAAATTAACTAAGAAACTAGTAATCAATAATCTAAGTGAAAGTAATAAACATTATTTTAAGTAAAGCAGTGAACTAGGAGAATTCTACAATATTATGAAATAGCTCAATCTTGCCCAAGTACAAGATGCTTGAATAAAGACTCCGTACATTGTCATACTACACTATGGGTATTCACACTTCTAAGTGCTAAAGAATAACTCACAAAAACAAAATACAAGGGTTATGCTACTATGGAATTAAAACTTCTTCAAATCCATGTGTCAAAGTGTTGTACTTATATGCTAGCATGCATCCTACAATATCACATATACGATTATGTAGCTACCACTACAATATCAAAGCTATGATATCGCATATTCAATATCGTAGGTCATCAAAATTGACTTTATCATACCTCCATGATTGACTGAAAACTCATCCTTAAGTTAAAAAAGTTAGGATAGAGTTCCTTACAAAAGTGGGATGTAGATTTACATGACACTTTATGCCACAATGGTGTTTTTACAAAAATGACATAAGACGCGATAGGACAAACTTTCACAAAAAAACAAAATTGGATGAAGCTTGATGTAGCCTATGTAGTGCCTAGTGGTGGTGGCTCCTCTATCGATTGCTTTCCCTTGTCATCAGGCTTTTAGAATTTGTATCTATTCAAGAGCGCTTGAAGTTTCTCCTCCTCTATTCACAACACATGTACCATCCATGCTTGTTGTGCAATGTGTGATGGAGTAGATACATCCCATGTACATGAAAACTGCAAAAACATCTAACTAACCTTGACATACCATGCTATAAACTTTCTCCTCTCGTCTTCAAATGCTTTGGCCTTTGCTCATAATTCATGGCAATCTAAAAGTCTTCTGGATAGGTTCACTTCAACATCCTTTTACCCTTGGTAGCCAACCTTTACTGCTTCTAGTTGAGAGTTTGCCACTTGAAGTTTATGCACAGCATCTTTTCTATTCACAAAATCTTTTTCATACAATGCATACATAGATGCTACTTATTATTCAAGCTCATTTCAAGGCCTACTTCTTGTTAGCATGGCCAAATTAGCATAACAAAGGCTAGCTAACTCCATGTATTCTTTTAGATTCTTTATCCATAGGTCTTTGTTTTTTACTTCTACTTGGTGGACATGAGCATAACTATTCAAGATGGGTTGCTAGTCTATACTTTGCACTAATATGGAATTGATTCAGGCTTTTGCCATCTAGATCTCCTTCTCATTGATTTGCTTATACATCCCCACCTATTTGTAGAAGCATTCCTTAAGCCTCTCATGATTCTTAGCTTCATTTTGCTACGTATTCATCTAAATAGCTTACTTCTACCTAATTGTGCATACCTCCTCAATTGAGAGGGTTATATTTTCTCTTACTAACGCTCATCTCTTTGTTAACCATCAGTAGTTGTTCTCTCAACTGATGGATGCTTTCTTCTAGGATATTTTTCTAGTTCTCAATGTTGGTTAACCTAGTGTTGTGTATAGAAAACCTTTTATTCTCTTCTTATGTTGTGGTAAGTACCTTAACATGTGTCTATGCTTGTGCTTCTGCTACCAAGGCATTCCACATTACTTTCTCCTTCTCATTTTCTATTTGTTTTTTTCACTCTAGCAAGTAATTGACTTGTTCTATTCTAAATTGCTCTAGCTAGTTAGGCATAAGATATTATGTTGGATCTCTATGTTTAGCCCTCAAGGTCACAAGCTCTTCTTGTAGTCTAAGGATTTCAACTTCTACATACTCCACCCTAGTCTCTACCATGACCAGCTTACCCTTGGTTGCAATTAGTTCTAAATGCACTATAGTGACATCACTTGGGATATCAAAAGGAGTTTTCATTACTTTCCTAGTTTGCAGTAGTCAACCTAGCACATCTTCATGATCTACAAGAGTTATTAAGGCACCAACTAACATCTAGACATCTCTAGTTTTAGTTACATCCACTAGTGGCATAACAGGTACATCGAATGATTCCTTAATATGATCTATGATCACTTCTATGGCTCCTAATGCATCTTGGTGCTACATAACCATAACTATGGCTTCTTCTCCTATTTCAAATACCACTTGGAATGATGCAGTGTTTCTAGAAATCTATTGTGATCATTGGGCCTCTCCTCTTGACTGCAATGATATCTGTCCACTTATAGGACCTATGGAAACTATGGGCTATATGGCACTATCGATAACATTGTAGAGGTTGGCCTCCTCATGCGTTCCCCAATGGATAGTCTCTATAATTTGTTGTAGATGACTCATTAATGGCCTATAGTCCTACAATGGTGGTGGTAAAACTTGGTATTGTCATTGTTGTTGCTGCTAACCATTAGGTTCCACTTATTATTATTATTTAGTGGTTTGTGTAGTTTCCCCAACTTTTATTTCTTCCTCCATCTAATCTTTCTTAGGTGATGTTGGCTTAAGCATTTTAGCATATGAGGTGTTTTGGGCCTTCCTAAGGACATCATTAGTGTACCCCAAGATTCCAACATGTTTGCACAACTTCCTTGAACCACCTTTGAATTCTCATAAAATAGAGTTGTATGAGATTGGCATTGTACTTTCCCATTAAAATTGCACTTCCTTTGGCTATATAGGTGGACAATATGTTCAATATCTTTGTGGAAAATAGATAATATGAGCCAATTTTTAAATAAATTCTTTCCTCCATAGTTAACTCATTATACTCCTTATCTTTTTTTCCATATGCCCTCTTTAACCATAGTTTTTTAGCTTCTGTGTCTAATCTTGTGCATAGACGTGCTAATCATGCCCTTTCATTGGGCACATTTAGAGCTATCGCTATCACCTTGACTGAATATGAAATAGAGACTTCTTTGATGTTGACCATAGCATCATCTTCTTTGTTATGCCAGAATTGGTAAGCCTCCCCTAGATACCATTCACCACTATTTGAAAGTATGGTCCATAGCAGTGATTCTTGGGAGTTACATCTTTACTGCCTCTGGAACAAACTCTACGAATGGACCAAAGTTCATCTTCACAATTACTATTGTCAAGACCATCTTCTCTTGAATGATTTAAAGGCATTCTTGTGATAGCATGAGGTGTTGTCCTTGGACTTATGGTTCTTCTACCTCCAATTGAGCTAAAAGTCTAATACTAAGAGTTTCTTGATGGATACAAAAATATTAGGCCTCTTGCTATGCATGTTCTGCTTGTGACTCTTATGCTCCTATTTGGCCTCTTCCTTGGCCTCTTGGTCATTTTCTTACCAGTTGTGAGGGTCCTCCCATTACTCCTCTCTTTGGGACCATCTACAATCATTAATGATTTAGGAATTATTAGAATGTGTTCTTTGATTTTAATAACTCCTTTCCTTTCACATACCTTTATTTATATCAAATTTTTAGCTTACTATAATTGTAGAGTTAGGAAAATTTCCAAAAAGAAACCTCATAAGCATTAATTTTCTTATAACCCTTCACAGTTATCCATTTTGTTCTTGTTTATGGCTCATAATGGTTAGTATGATTCATTAAAAGGATGATTTGAATGTTTCTAGCATTAATGTGATTGATTTCTATTTAAAATTTTCAATTTCCCCTTCCTACTTATCCTTATAATACCCTCCAATTGTTAGACAATTCTAACAAATTGGCTTAGATTTTTCCTACTAGCATCCCCAACCCAACCCTCCAACAACGCCCATCGGCACCTTCCCCATCTCCACCAGCCACCCACCCCTCCACCCCCCCACCCCCCCCCCCCCCCCCCCCCCCCCCCCCCAAATGACTAAGATGACTACTCTGGAATTAGATAGATTTGAAAATCATGAAAATCGAAGTGATAGTGTGTAAGTTATGGCTTGGGGAAACTAGGAGGTCAAAGCTCTAAGTTAGGAAGAAAAAATAGCAAAAGTTCTCTTAGTTGTAAAAGTGAAAAATGAAATTTTGGTTAAATTCTCAATGTATATATAGGTTTTGTGGGCTCTGATCCAATATAGGAGAGGCTCCAATATCAAAGTCTAATTCTAAACATTTTTCATTGATAATTGAGGAACAAAATTGAGTCCTTTTTAGTATTTGGAAGGTATGAAACACATTCAAATGATCTTGGGCTAGGAATGAGGCACATTTTTCTAAAATTTAGCATATAAAGTTTATGAAGGAATCTTACGCTATGAAAATTCATAGAATTTTGATAAGATGGATGAGATGGGTAATGAGTTCATGTTATTGGAACAAATAATTTGAGCGATAAGGGAAGTTTTTATTGATATTTATTAGCGTTGGAAGGCTCAAGATGACGTGGAACCACTTGGTAGGTATAAGATACAAATGTTATACAAGTGGGTCCTCCCCAAAGTAGGATTCAGCCCTTAATTCCCTTGTATAACCATGCCTAAAAGTGTCCTTAGGCACTCAATGAGTTGAATATAATGCATACTTTTTCAGCAAACCACACATGTTAGTCTCACCAAGTTAGGAAAAAGACTTTATGTTACACAAAACCACAAGTTATGATTATTCACATAGTGAGATGAAATGCACTCAAAAAGGATTACAAAAATTGGGACATGAGGTGCCTTACCATAGGCATAATGAATGCTTATGTTTCGTAAGTGGTTAAAGTAACCATTATCCTTTTTTTTCAAGATTCAAACCAAGTCCAAACCACATTCTAGTGACATCGCATTATTTAATCTCTTGGAATTACAATCATAAGACTACCACTATTGCAAGGAGTATTTTCACTTAGTGTATTGTCTAAGGAAGAAGTTTATTCATTGCACTTATTTTTTTTTTAGATTCCTGAGAAGCTACCTACCTTTAGGCATGGGTAACATGTCTTTCTAGTGGGACTTCAAAAAATTTATTTTGTGCATGAGTTTTATTTTTATCTATGTTAACCTTACTAGAGGACTACCTTCAAGCATGGGTAACATGTCTTTCCAGTGACATGGTAAGGAAGCACTTATTTTACTCTTACTCCCATTTTTTGTTAGATATACAAGGATATAATATCACCTAAGCAATAGGATAAAACTAATAGAAGTAATTCAAGGGAGTCCATAAATCCCCTTGATGTCACACCCTTTACATTCTCACTTGCTTCTTCACTTTTCAATCCATGCATAATGATCAAAAATTTATTCTTAGTTTTATGATGGAATGAGTATCATTATGGCCATGGTAAGAGCCTATTATTAATGGAATGGATGGATGGATGTTGTGGTCTCACTATTCAAATAATTAGTCCATTATGACTTGGTAACATAGAGAAATATTCACCTGATTAGACTACATCTTGCCTTATTCTTAATGTGTTTTATTAGCACTCAAAATTATTTATAAAGGTCATGAAAGCAAAGTATGAAAAAGATAGTAAAAATTGAAAAAGGATGAAAGAATGAAAAACATCAAAGAATGAAAAATTATTAAAGAATTGAAAAATATAAAAGAATATAAAAAATTCAAGAAATGAAAAAGTATAAAAGAATGGGAAAATGTATTAAAGAATGTGAAAAGGTATATTCAAAAATTAAAAATCAAAAAAGAATTGTAAAACAAAACATTGAAAAACACTTATTAATTCCTGAATCAAGATAAGGCATCTCCCCCATGACTGAACTTATGAACAACTACTTTGAAAATGCTCCCTAGATCTCCTAAACCATACACTTTGGGTGCTTCACTTACCATCTATAATGATTTAATGTGTTGATTATTATCCCATGTGATCTTGATAGTAGTTAAGTTTTTATCATCTAAGTCCTTGCTTTTTCTTCCTATTAGTGTATGATCATGGTTTAATATTTTCATTTTTGGTCTTCAAGTTGGGATCATTTTCTTAAAATGGGAGTTAATAAGTAGTTCAAATTATTCCATGCATGTTTTGGACACTTGAAAGTTCTCAGTTATCAGCCACTAGGTGTATTTCAATTTTATGGCCCTTGCTCTCTCTTATGCACACACTTGTTTTTCACATTCATTGTGGACTAGTGTAATGACTATGTTGACATTCTAAATGATCAATCCACAACTACACTATTCTTTATTAGTAGTAATGCATGGAATCTGTTGCATTTGTATGGCTCCGTGCTTGTCTTCCTTAGATATTTCAATAGATAAATCTCTCATACTTAACTTAGCATTAATTGTGCTAAGTCATTCTCTCCCATGATAACTAGAAATTTCTTGTCATCATTTTTTACATTAATTATAAGAAAGTCTACTAGATGGGACCACCCATTGATAGTGATCACTACATCATCTACTTGTTCAAAAGGAATGGTGACAGATTAATCTGCAAGCTCTAACTAGATGTTGCACTTCTTTAAGGATGGTAGGTTCCATGCCTTGTATGTTTCTTTAGAGATCAATTTTACCCCAGAACCTGAGTCTAGTAGAGCCTATCATGGTAGATTTTCAACTACTCATAAATAAATCAAAGGAACTCCTGGATCATTTCTTTTCTAAAGGAGTGATCCTGCTTTTATTAAGTCTATGACTATTTCATTCAGCATGATAGTCTACATGTTTGTATTTGATGATGGTGGAATCTTATTGTTTTTAGGAGGATTTTCCTTAGAAGAAGCTTGTTACACTAAAGTTATGACTCTACCAACCTTTTTAGGTCTCTTCCTAAAGAAAGGACATTTCTTTGTTTGGCCCTTAGTGTTGTTAGTAAAATCCTCTATCTATGTATTCACCACCCTTGTATCTTTCCTCTACTATGGTTGTGATGGTAATTTCCCTTACATAGTGGGTTTTGGCACTAGTGGTAAAGGATTTCAATGTTGGTTTGAAGAATTAGTTGTTGATGGATGCATAAACTAGTTTGGATTTATCCCTGGTGATGTTGGTTTGTGGTACTTTGGCAAATAGTACTGTGTAGTTTGAACAACAACATTACTAGGAAAGATTGGACATTGGGCATAGTATCCATATGGATCTAGCTACCAATATGGATACTATTGGTGTGGTGGTGGCATTGCCCATGATTGAGGTTGTTGCCACTATTGATAGTACTACTCTTGTGGCTGTGACAAAGCTCCACTAGGATAGTCTAGGATAGTATGTTGGTTGGAAGTTCTACCTATAGTTACCTTGAGGATAAGGTAACCTTTTAGGCATTTTTTTCTTAATAAATTATGATTAAGTGCATATGCTCCCATTTCCTATAAATGTGCCATGATTGGACAACATCCCTTGTGAGGTTTGTACTGACACACAGCACCTCCTTCCTCATTGGTGGAGCTTGTGTTTGAACACTCCTCCATAGAATCCACTTTGCCATTTTGTCCAAAATCCTTCTTCTTTCTCTTATTTCTAGATTTTTCAAAGGCTTGCTCTGTTCTCTCCTCCACAAATTTCAATGCTGTTGTAAATTTTTCATCAATGGAGTCCCACATTTCTTCTACATTTGTTGCAATATCAATTATAGATTTTTGAATTAGTAGAATCTTCTTTTGAATTGCCTATTCCAAGGTTTCCTCTTTTTCAATATCACAAACTCATGCATCTCTCTTCCTAATGGATGTGTCTCTAGTATACTCTTTTACTAATTTTCTCTTTCTTAACTCATCTTTTTCCTTTGCTGCTTGGTCAATTAATCTCTAGATTCAATGGGTAGTCATCTCAGATAATATTCCTTAGGCATAAACCCTAAGGATCTCTCTAGCCTTATTTCATAATCCATCTACAATGTACCTTAGTTACTCTTGTTGTAAGAATCCATGGCCTAGGTATTTTTGAAGTAGTGAATAGTATCTATCCATTACTGCATCAAGGGTTTCATGAGTCCCATGCTTCCATCCTTGGATTTATTTCCTTAAGTTAGACACCTGTGAGTAGGTTTGGTACTTGTCATTTAATATCTTTAGCATGGTAGTTCATCTCCTAATTGATTCAAGTTCAAGTGTTTGGTAGCAGCTCTTTGCCTCTTTTACAAGTGTTCTTGGGAACAACTTCAACTTCTACTAGTTACTTTCAATGTTCTATAGGGCATAGGCATTATGAAAAGCTTGGAGGAAAAGTTGTGGATCAGCATTATAACCACCTTCAAATCTTGGCATGTTATTCATAACAAGCCATTTGATATCACTATCTCTCACATGCCTAGTTGGAATGTAAATAGCTTCTTCGATGTTAATCATGCTTTGGGTTGTCATCAAGGGTTCATCATTGTGATTAGAATTTTATGCTCTATTGTAGAGGTACCCCCTTCTGTGCTCATTCCTTTCATGATTCTCTCTGCAATCCTATAATCTTCTTTTCTCATAACCTTCATATTTCTCACTTGAATATCTTAGATGATAGCCATGGTGATCATGAGTCCTCCTCTCCTTCCTGTCACAATCTCAATGCCTTAGCATCCTTCTATTAGAGTCCATTAATGATCATGAGGATGAGGATGAGGCATTAGGAGAATGGTGTCAACTAGTCCTTCTTCATTACTTTGGTATTCTTCTCTATAGGAGCTAGCAGAAACTCTTGGCCTTAAGTCCTACTTATTCCTTGAGTCAATGGCCCCCTTCTTAGGTGTCTCTGCTAGGGTGGAATGCAATTGAACTTTGTTAGGTTCCTCATGTCTAATGATAGGTCTTTTTGAACGTACTTCATGATTCTGATGGAGTTATTCTATGATGAACTCATCAACATCAAGCTCTTCCAAAACAACAATAGTGTTAACCTATTTTCCATTGTTGTGTACATGTTTAATTTCCATAGTGACATTTTTCCTCATCTGCTCCTTTATATGTTCGTAGGGTCTTGTCATGTGATGAGTCACATGGTATCCTTCCTACATGTGATCTAAATTCATTCCTCTTAAGGTAGCTTGGAGCATGCTAAGTGCTACATATTTTGGAGGTAGGACAATGTTTTCTTGCATGTCTCTCCACATCATTTTTCTATCCTAATGGAAGATGAAAGTAAAATCTAGATGATAAGGATTAGTGTAAGCATATGTGATTCTTGTTTGCATCAACATCCCTCATTCTTTTTCATTGCTTCTTCTCGTCTCTTTGGAAGGTGAAAATGTATCCTTGTTTAAAGTCCTGTTATGGTTAAAGTTCTTTCTAAGTGTGCTTATTTTTAGAGTTATTCTAAAATTATCAATTTTAACTTTGGGTCCTTGATACAACAAGCTTTGTGAAATCAATTACTTAGCATACATTGACTAGTCCCTAGCAATTACACTAATGATGAGTGGTGGAGTAATCCAACATCCAACCATATAAGTTATAGGTATTCATGTGTGACCATATTGTAATCTGTGGATGAGGCAATGTGATTATACTAGTAATTGGTTTAAGCTCGAGACTATTGTCTTCCCACAGCTAGTAAAATCTATGGGTATGGTTTAGCTCATAGTGAAGTATATGATAATTGATGTTGTTAGACCATTGCTACTCCTAGTAAACATGATGAAATGAAAATAATTCTATGTCTAAGTAAAATAGTAAAAAAATCTATTCTATCCTAAGGCGATGAATATCTAGTCCTAATTTTTGGTACATGTCCTAGGCTTATGTAATTGTTATTGGGATTACCAAGTATTTTGCTACTAGGTGAACCAAGTGATAATACCACTAGGTTACCAAACAATCACATTTTATGCTCAAAATCAATCATATCCATTTCACATACTAACAATAGTAAAAATAAATTTCATAAAGTAGTAAAACATTAACTAAGAAGGTAGTAATCAGTAGTCTAAGTAAAAGTAGTAAACATTATTCTAAGTAAAGTAATAAACTAGGAGAATCCTACAATAGTATGAAATAGCTTGATCTTTATTGCCAGACACACTTGTGCCCAAGTACAAGATGCTCAAATAAAGACTCCACACACTACATCACACTACACTACGAGCATTCACACTTCTAAGTGCTAAAGACTAACTCACGAAAACAAAATACAAGGGTTATGCTACTATGGAATGAAAATGTCTTCAAATCCATGTGCCCAAGTGTTGTACATATAGGTTGGCATGCATCCTACCATATCACATTTACAATGACATAGCTAGTGCTACAATATCGTATATTTGATATTGTAATCCATCAAAATTGACTTTATCATTGGACATATAAGAAAAGAGTGTTTGAAGTTACTTTATAGGGAGATTAGTATAAAAAATAAGAGAATAGAATCTATAATTCCAAATCCCAAGATTGTTTAATAAAATAGAAGAGGAGTTTCTAATAATCCTATGATAAAATAGATATTTGATTGAGGTGAAAGAAGTGTCATTAAAGTCATTATTTTGTGAAATTTTTAATGATATAACAAATTAACTATTTTTATATTTACATTTCTATGGTTATACTAATTTTTATTTTACTTTGAATTAATTTTATTTAATTATTTATGCAAGTATTAAGAGATTTTACTATGTTGTATGACTTTGCTATATTTATGTTCCTAACAACTAATCTTTATTTATTTTTTTTATGACTACTTTCTGAATTTGTAGATTAAGGTTAAATCTAGATCCGTAGGGTTTCATAGCATTTTAATTAATCATTTATAAGATTTTTTAGACAATTAAAAGTGGTGTTATAATTAAGTTTTCAATTAAACTTCTAAGTATGATTTTTGGAGTATGACATTTATGATATCTTGTAAGCTAAGCCTTAAGACATTGGAGGCATTACCTACTCCAAAAGAAATTATATTGTTCAAAGATCATAAAGCTTTACAGTTCATTCAACAACAACCAAAGTTCAGTGCAAAACATGTTAAGTGTGTGGACCCATTGTAGAAGTACAATATTATGGTGAAGCACAAGCAAGGTTCTTAAAACAAAGTTGCTGATACACTAAGTAGAAGAGCTTTCCTCATATGTAATTAGTGAAGGAGTTAAAGGTAGAAAGCAGAAGTTATAGAGATGATCCAAATTTTAGTAAAGTTTAGAAAAGAGTTTAAGTACATTTGTAACAATTCAAAGATGATTACTAGGATCATAATTATCTGCTATATATAAAAATCAGAACTTGTACATTCTACAAGGTAGTCTTCATGGTAGATTAATTTACAAAGCATATAGTAGTAGACATTCCTCTCATGTAGACCAAATGAAAGGTATAAAGAGTTTACAAAGATATTTTTATTGGCTAGAAATGAAGATGCAAATAAAGAAATGCATTGAATGTTGTTCCATATGTTAGCATGCAAAAGTGACAGCCACTAATGCTATTGGCGATTGGTAATTTTCGAATAACCATTGGAAGACATACGCATTAATTTTATCATTGGTACCACATGTATCCAAAGGGTAAGACAAATTTTCAAAAATGCTTCATTTCTTCTCTGTCATAAAATTCATGATAGCAAGAAAGTAGCAAAATTATTTTTTTATTAGATTGTGAAGCTACATGGCATCACACAAAACATCATAACTGATCCAGATCCAGATGTTAAGTTGGATAATTCATTTTGGCAAATATTGTAGAAGTGTATTGGTTACATGTTGCAATTTAGTTCGGTTTATCATCCTTCAGCCAATGGACAAACATAAGTTCTAAATAGAAGCTTTGAAAATTTTTAAGATGCCTGTGTAAAGAGAATCTTGGATTATGGAAATAAAAATATTCTCAAGGTAAATTCATATATAAAAGATGTTTAGGGCAAGCACCTATAAGTTCCAAAAGTACTGGCAACAACACCAAAGGAATTTGCAAAGAGTCTGATGAAATTTCATAAGAAGGTTATGGAGCAAATTCAGAAAAGTAATTAACAATATGAAGAGCATGTTGATAAACATCATAGGCAGATAAAATTCAAAGAGGGAGATCAAGTTTGTATGTAAGAAGAGGTGTGTAGCAGTCAAGATTTTTCAAAGTTGCAATCACGGAAGATCCGGCAATTCCAAACTAAAGGAAAGATCTCTGCAAATGCTTACGAAAGAGATTTACCAATGCACTTCAAATTCGCTCTTGTATTCAACTTTGCTAATATTTACCATCGGCAAAAAAAAATCCATGGTATGAAGAAGGTAACTTACAAAAGCCAAATATAACAACTGTAAAGGATGCATCATCCAGCTTACAAGACTGATGTGGAGAAGAAGACATGTAGTTCCAGCAATCACCCATCCTATTACAACAACAAGAATTGCTGTTCCATCACTTATAATGCTTTGTGGGATGCTATGCAGCTTCGCAATCTAACAGCAAAATAATTCTGCTACTTTCTTGCTTACGACCATGGAAGCCCAATCTAAGATCCTTCACCAACTTCAAGCAAAATTGAAATTTAAAAAAGAAGACTTGATGTAGACATCTGCATAAGATGAACGAAAACATGCATTTTCCGGAATCATATTAATTTATTCTTTTTCCAAGAAGGTACGATTGGTACAATCCCAACTTTTCCAAACTTTTCATGTGGGTGTGAGGATAGAATTGTAGGGTGATGCCTGCACAAACACCTGTATTTAATTTTTTTCTTGTATTGACTTATCTATAAACTGAGGGTACAGCCTTTGTAAAAAAAAATAAGAAGAATCCATCGCTCACTGTTTATTTGTCTTTTGGCATATGCATCTTAGTGTCTGTGTTCTTGTTGGGTTTTGGCATATGCATCTTAGTGTCTGTTCTTGTTGGGTCTTACTGAAAGAAGTATGAGAAACTGCCGCTGAAAGAAGAGGTAACCCACTGTGGGATTTGATTTAGTTGGAGCCTCCATTAAATCTTTTGTTTCCATTGTTTCATATTTTGCTGCATTGTAAGTTTTTGGGCCATCGTCTATAACTTTTCGTGGCTTGTCTACTAAGTTTACAGATTTATAAACCTGAATTAATAAATCTCTATATCATATAGTTTAATGTTTATATTGTAAGCGCTTTGAATAACTCTCTTATGTATCGTAAGTCACCTGCTGAGCTTCCGATTTTCTTTGTTTACAATAACTTATCATCCTTCCAACTTCTAAATAATTTGGCTTATGGTTTGGTAGAATGGAAATCTCTGGCATGATTAATACGGCAGATCTGGATCCTTTAATCTTATAAAGTCGTACCTGGTTATTGTGGCTCTGCCTACGGTTAGGTTCATTAGGTAATTTATGCTTGGTTCGTAAAAGGCTTAAGCTCGGAAGATGTGCATTTTGGCCCTACAAATAATTCTTCTCGAGTTCATAGGGTTTGTAACACATTTTATACGGTTTCGTAAGTATGACTCATTAGTTAGCCTTCCACATGTGGCTCCCTGGCAGCATTAAGCTTTCATAGTGGTTTGCCTTGGCTTTGAATTCACTGGATTGCTGCAGTGCTCGTATCCCATCTACATGCATGCACACAAAGCCAAAGCTAAGGCATTAATCCAATCTTAAGTCACTACATATTTAAATGAATAATTGTGCATAACAATGAGGTATTATCTTAATGGTAAGGGTATTGGTTTAATAACCTCAGGCCACAAGTTTGATTCTAATAAGCAATACTAAGTTATAAAGTTTTAAAAAAGATATAAAAATATTCTAAAACTAGTTAGATAGATCCAAAAGATCTTAGTAAATGTAAGTAAAAATTTTAGCTTTAGTTATTTTTCATTTAAGTACACCTTTTTGTATAGAGTCTTTGTATATACCCAAACCATCTAAGACAAATTTCTTGTAGGTTATTTGAAACAAAAACTACTTTACGTTTTATCTTTTTTAGTAATATTCAACATATATCTAAACATTTGCTTTTTTTACCATATCAATTTGTTGTTCATACCTCTTTTTTATTACCCAATATTCAGCATCATATAATATAGTAAGCTTCATGTCCTATAAATTTTTCTCTCTAACACATCTCTACATGAAGGAGGTTAAGTGGGTTGTAAAATAAAAATATATATAAACAAAACATGAGGTAAAGAATGAAAATCTCATCATCAACTAAACATTATGTGATACATGTAGTCCCAACACATCTTTACATGATGGAGGTTAGGTGAGGTGTAACTAAAACTACAATTTTATTATATCTATAAACCTTTGGATCTATTGGATAGTAGAAATATATATATGCTATAAGTTTTAAAAACATCATTAAGAAAATTACCCAACATTCTTGATTGCATTTAAAACAAATCAACCAAATTTACAACTATAATATTTCATTGCTAATGTAGTACAACGTAGGATATTATATGAAAATGTGATATTCATCTTCAATGCTATTTGCATTACATAGTGGCCATATCTTCTTTTCACAAGGAATATATATGTTATAAGTTTTAAAAACATCATTAAGAAAATTACCAAGGATTCTTGATAGCATTTAGAACAAATCAACCAAATTTGCAACTATAATATTTCATTGCTAATGTAGTACAACGTAGGATATTATATGAAAATGTGATATTCATCTTCAATGCTATTTGCATTACATAGTGGCCATATCTTCTTTTCATGAGGAATTACCATTTACTTGTTTTGACTATCAAATAATGAGATTCTATTCATACTCACCAACAGATAAATAACTTTCTTTTGAATTCAAGCTTCCCATATTAGAAATGTCTTTTCTCTTTTATATTTTTCCAAAATTTTTGATATACTGCTTGTTTTATTGAATTGCGAACTTGTTTAGGAATCGTAGCAGAGAATGTAATCCGGAATTTTCCATTTATTAACCCATAGAACTCTCCATCCTTCATCATGAGTTTCCATCATTATTTTTTTTAGAATATTTATCCAATGAAGATGAAAAAAAAGTATGAGTGTATGTTATAAATAGCTTCAACCTCTAATAGTATCATCTCCATCTCTACTTCAAGCATAATATCATGTTGTGGTATTTCTTCACTTTAATTCATCCAAAAAAAGGCTTTTAAATTAATTTAATTTATTTCTGATATTCATTTGACAAAGCAAGACCTCATACAACATGCTCATAACAAATATAAAATTGAACAATGCCCAGGTGCCTAACAAAAAATAGATTCCTTCTCGAGGACAACTTTATGTTATTGCACCATTCGAAGAATTTGTCCAAGTTCCCTGCTAACTTTACTATATATGCTTGGGTCAACATAATTTTATCTTCTCAAGAAAAACCATCCTTGTTTGTATGTTTTTTCACCTTGCTTTTTCTGCTTGTTTATGGAGCAACTAAAGAACTAAATAGCTGAATCCTCTTTGTTTACAAGGATGTATTTTGGTTTTTGTTTACAAGGATATATTTTTTATTTAAGGATGCATTTTGGTTTTTGTTTACAAGGATATATTTTGGTTTTTATTTTTTACCTGGCTGGATGATAGATTTTCTCTCTCATATGGTGGATCATTCAATTCTTCATATATCTATTTCACCTATGTTTTTTTGTTTTCTATCACAATGTACCCCAGCCACTACAGATTCACTCTTTCCTTTCTCCCAAAAAAAAAAGACACTTTTCTGTGTATCGCAGAGATGGAGTGAGAATGGGCGGAGATTCAGTCTTTCCTTTCTCCCAAAGAAAAAGACACTTTTCTGTATCGCAGAGATGGAGTGAGAATGGGCGGAGACGGAGTGTGAATGCATAGAAACTTTTGCGATGGTCAAAAATAATTGGGACAATAATTATTATTATCTTATATAAAGAAAAGGGAAACCCATAGATTTGTCTCCTACAAGATGTCAAAAGCACAGAGTACCTGAGATTTCCAGGAATTTGCAATACAAAAATGGGTGAAGACACTCATGGCATTAGCATATGAAGTGTTATGCGGTAATTTTACAGTTATTTGCCATACGTACTTTACAAATTGTAAAGTTAAAGTAACATAATTGCACAGCTACCTACTTCAGAAACTAAAAAGTTGAAGTAGCACAATTATAAACCTGTGCTCTTCTGTCAGGTACATTTAGTTTGAATTAATTTTGAAGTGACCACCATAGAATTTGCCACATATTCAGCCTGACATATTTTAATCATTTTTAACTTTGTTCACAATGGCACAAATTCTCTCGTGTGCATGCCCTGTAATTTTATGAGAAAATCGTACAAATATTTTACACAGGTTCACATCGCACATGGCACAAATATTTTGCACAGCTTCACGTTGCACATCAAATTCATGTGCGTAAGCCATGAGCCAAGATCCGGTGCAATTCCTTAAAGGAAAAGTTCACATTGCTTAAAGGCTCTTGCATCTGGAATTTTAGTGCAATAGCATCTTTCCTAACCCTGCAAGTTTTATTGCATTTGAGCCATCCAGTAATCAGATAGATCTCTTTCTTTGAATCTGTCTGCAACGTCTCCCATGAACATGGAAGAACGTGGTGCCTTTGTATGGTCTGGCGAAGGTTATTTATGTTATAGTTTAAGTGGTCTCTTTGTCTTTGGTTTTATTGCTTGCTGCTTTGTTTGGTTTAAGAGGGTTTTGAAGAGAACCCGGACAGAGCCAGAGGCGGAGGAAGAAGCAAAGGAAGATGCCGAATCCCGCAAAAACAAGATGCCAACGACTATGCAACGTGAGCGTTGCAAGGAGGCGGATTCAAATGTTGGGTCATCCTCATCATCAAGAAATTGTCGCCAGGTAACCTTAACAAAAAATTTGAGGTGTTCATCAGTCACAGAGGCCCTGATACAAAGCAGACTTTGGCTCGTCACATATATGATTTGCTGTGATCCAGAGGTGTTTCTGTGTTTCTGGACATTGAAGAGTTGCAGGTGAAATCTTTCCAGACGTCATCAAGGAAGCCATTGAATGTTCCAGAGTGCACCTCTGTATACTTTGTAGTGGATATACAGAGTCTTTTTGGTGTCTCAAAGAATTGGAAATAATCATGCACAGATATGAGATTGAGGCGACTGTGATCATTCCAATCTTCTACGATATCCTACCCTTTGAGGTTTGACGTTTAAAAGGTGCCATTGGTCAGGGTATCCAGAAGCAGACACAAAGGCATTCCAGCCAAGTTATTGAGCAGTGGAGAAATGCTCTCAGAAGGATCGCAGATATAAGTGGATGCGAAGGAAAAGGGTAAGTGATATTAATATATTCCCTGAAACCTTCAAAATTTATACATGTTCGTCGGCATACTGGAACGCTTGACTTGACCGTGCTTTTTAATTTTTTATTCGCTATGCATCAACATTTTGCCGAGATCCCCACAAAACAAAATAAACAAACAAACAAAATTGTGAAAGAAGAAAAAAGATCCGAGAGAGGAATGGGGCAAAATTAGTAGAGAATATTAGAAAAAAATTGCAGATGGATGAAGCCTTAGATTTTCATTGAAAAAATTAGAAAAAGAAAACTCAGGTAGCATTGTTGGAACCATGGTACGATGATGATAATAATGGAAAAAAGTATTCTTAGTTGTATGAATTAACATAATATAATATAATGCTTTTTATGAAGTTTTGCATTGTGCTTTTGTTCATTTAACAGGTCCATTGCTATGAAAGTAGTTGATGATGTATCTAAGCTGGTCAAAGTTGGATCACTAGCTACTAGTGACAAAGTAGTTGGAATATGGGACCAATTACACAGCGTGGTGAATGACATAGCAAGGAACCGTAAACAGGGCCATTTCATTACATCACTTGAAATAAGTGGTATCGGTGGTATTGGTAAAACTACCTTTGCCAAAATCCGTTATAATCGAATTCCGAGTATACCAGGTCTTGTTTTATTGAAGATGTGAAGGTTCTGGTGGAAAAGAGCGGTATAAATGCTGTGAACAAGCAATTGAGTAGTGAGCTTTTAAGGTATGATTTAAATCTGACTGGAAAGTTCAGGAACGCAATTTTTAGAAAATANAAATCTGACTGGAAAGTTCAGGAACGCAATTTTTAGAAAATAGGTTTACTAGACAATATCACCAAAGAATATTGTGTGAGCGCTGTTTTCATGGAAGATGAGCTACCAGAACCCTAATTGTAACGAGCAGAGAGAAGGGAGTTTTGAAGCATGATCCTGTATTGTAAAAATTTTATATCCTTGCAGATATCAAAATTGCCGTTGCAGGAGTCTAAGGAGCTGTTTTGCCGATACGCATTTGAAGGAAGTCGAAGCTCCATCGGCCGTCAACAAGATGATTTGATGAATAAAATTATCGACAAATGTGATGGCATTCCTCTTGCTTTAGCATTATTCGGTAAACATGTTTATGGAAAAGGTATTGAATTCTGGAGAAACTTCTGGGATTCTATAGAATATACTTTGCCCCCTGACATCCACAAGATATTACGGTTTAGCTATGAAAATCTGGAAAAATGTCTATTCCTAGTCGTAGCCATTTTCTTCCAATGGGAGAATGTTGACCTTTTAAGAAAAATAAGGGGAGAAGCTGACGATGGTAAAGTTTCAGTTGCCCTTCATAACTTAGAGAGAGCTTTTAATTGATACAGGCAACAATTATCTTCCTATGCATGATTTGCTTGTGGATATGGCAAGAACAATTGTTGAGGATGAGAGTTCTTGCCCTCTTGTGGCATCCTTCTCATGTTAGAAAACTGTTTTCACAGGAAAACAAAATAGATGAAGTTCTCTCTTAAACTTTTTATATTTTCATTTTCAAGGACCGGATTGAAAACACTGCCATGTTAATGAGTGTCAGGGAACACAAGAGGATCTTACCTTAGTTCACTGCATTGGATGAAGATGCAAATGGAGATCCCTGTGCATGGTCTGCTGATGCTTTTGGTGGAATGACTTCATTGAAATTCATAATCCTCAATCGTCATTGCATTGAACGTACAAAATATCTAAAGTTTTAGATTCAGAGTAAATAATAAATTGAATTCTACTNCCATAGTTTCCTAAAACGAGTTTTCACAGTATTGACATGTCGAAAATTTATGCATCAACAATAACTTGCATATTTCAAGTTACACGTCTAATCTTAATATATTATTGTTGCATTTTGTAAATTATATCTTAATCCTTAAAAGCTCCTATTGAGCTTAGGCAAATTGTTATTTTTTGTTTTATTGTTTAAAAAGAGTTATATGGATGTAAAGGGGCAAACTAAGCTTTTAACAATATTATAATCATTGAAATTAATAATAAATCTTAAATAAATCAATATGATCTTTAATTTAAAGTAGAATTCAATTTATTATTTACTCTGAATCTAAAACTTTAGATATTTTGTACGTTCAATGCAATGACGATTGAGGATTATGAATTTCAATGAAGTCATTCCACCAAAAGCATCAGCAGACCATGCACAGGGATCTCCATTTGCATCTTCATCCAATGCAGTGAACTAAGGTAAGATCCTCTTGTGTTCCCTGACACTCATAAACATGGCAGTGTTTTCATCCGGTCCTTGAAAATGAAAATATAAAAAGTTTAAGAGAGAACTTCATCTATTTTGTTTTCCTGTGAAAACGGTTTTCTAACATGAGAAGGATGCCACAAGAGGGCAAGAACTCTCATCCTCAACAATTGTTCTTGCCATATCCACAAACAAATCATGCATAGGAAGATAATTGTTGCTTGTATCAATTAAAAGCTCTCTCTAAGTTATGAAGGGCAACTGAAACTTTACCATCGTCAGCTTCTCCCCTTATTTTTCTTAAAAGGTCAACATTCTCCCATTGGAAGAAAATGGCTACGACTAGGAATAGACATTTTTCCAGATTTTCATAGCTAAACCGTAATATCTTGTGGATGTCAGGGGGCAAAGTATATTCTATAGAATCCCAGAAGTTTCTCCAGAATTCAATACCTTTTCCATAAACATGTTTACCGAATAATGC
>MNCI01002794.1:0-10479 GCA_015680685.1 Gnetum montanum | reverse complement strand
ACAACAAAGCAAATTGACTAATGGCTCGCTGACTGGTTTGGCATTCCCCTTTCAAAGGAGGATATCACGGCGTAAAGAACTAAATGCCTGAACCTTATTTCGTGCAGGAGAAGAGACCAGGAATTCGATTACTAAATTAATGATACGTAGGTTTCTTAATCAAGCTGAAATAATGATTCCCATATGTGATTTCTCATCAATAAATTGCGTTTGAAATTAATCACCGGAATTCTAGGTGACAAGGTGTACCTTAATTTAATTAATCAGTAATACTTTGTAATATTATAACTGCAAATTTACAGGTATGGTTTAGTTGTTTGTTGGAAATTCTTAATTTTATTTTATTTTATTTATGTGTGGTTGAGCACCTATTGTATATATTTTGCTTTTTACATCAAATCCGTATAGCATTTGTTGAATTCCTATGAATTAAATATGTGCATTTTAACTACTTTGCAACTATAATTGCCTAGATTGTGGCCCATGCATAACATGGGTGAGGTTGGCCTCAACAGTTATATGCATATATTTTAATAAGAAAAGAATGTCATTTATGAAAATAACAATTTCTATAGTCACCTCCATTATTATGGATTAGGAGTTTAATAATTAATTTACATTGCAGGTTAGATCTTTCTCTTAGAGAAGTTTTTCATAGAGTACCCCGTCAAAGGACACTTTTTGTGAACTAACACTTTTACAATAGGTCACGTATTTCTTAATGGTTGAGAGCTACCTGCCTCAAGTTTCACCTATAAAATAAAAGTTTTTTGAAAGAAGTTTGGGATGTTTTATGGCTGAGGTGGACTGATTTTCCTTTTGAAAGTATACCATTGGCATTCTGCATAAAACATCTAAAAGTACTGGATTTGGATCGGAAGATGATGACACACTTGTGGGAACATTATCCAAACGTAGGGCTCTAGACCTATTGAATTTGTTTGTCTTGCAAGAAACTTTTCAGAATGTTACCCTTGTCGAGGCTCAAGCGTCGTTGAACAGAAAGAAGGCTCCTGCAAACTTGCGGCGACTTAATGTACATCATTGCACAAAGTTACAGAGACTTCCCCAGCTCAACAGAAAGTTCAAGCAACTATGTTCAATAAAACTTGATGGATATGAGTCTCTGGAACATATTCCAGATAGCTTTAGCAGCGGGCTTCAGGGACTGAAACAGCTCAAACTTAGGGACTGTACAGCTTTACAACTACTCCACGAGAGCATTGGAGATCTGAAGAGTTTGGTTGATTTAGCATTACATAATTGTTCCAAATTAAAGTTATTGCCAATATCCTTTGGGCAGCTTGTGCGATTACAGAGCTTGTTTCTCCACCAGTGCCACACTTTAGAGCATCTCCCAGAGACATTTGGTGATTTAGGAAAGTTAAGCTTCTTCTTTGCCAAGCACTGCAGTAAGCTCCAATCCTTGCCAATGTCTTTCAGACGCCTCCCACAAATCTCCCAGATATTTATTGAAGAATGTCAAAATTTAGTGATAGATGAAGATTGCTTTGAACAGATCACTAGTCTTCAGGACATAGAGCTTACTGGTTGCAAAGTACTGAAACTGCCTTGTCAAGTGGGTCAGCAAAAGCACCCGCGAACTGTGTGTATAACACCAGTCGCTCCAACTGGTCTAAGAACGTGCCTTCGCCATCATCCCATCCATCAATTCAAGTGGAAAAGTTGCCTCTCAGTATGGAAAATCTCCACAGCTTGGATGCCCTTGAGTTAGAAAACATTGGTTTCACTCACTTGCCACAGTTCACGGAAAATTTGACAGCTTTAACTGAATTTCATCTCACCCAATGCTTGAATTTGCAAAAGCTGCCACAACGCTTTGGCAGGCTGTCAAGTCTCAAAGTTTTAACGCTTGAGGACTGCCCGAGATTCCAAGAGATTCCCTCATCTATGGCAAATCTTTCACAGTTACCCGAGCTATCTGTCACCGGTTGCTAAGAAAGCTGCCAGAGTCTCTAGGCAGATTATCAAGTCTGGAATATTTGTTCCTGAACAAGTGCCAGAATCTGCAAGAGCTTCCTGCATCCATAGGAAACCTTTCAAACCTAGTAAAACTCTATGTCTATGGTTGTCTGAAGCTACAAGTGCTACATCCCTCACTAAAAATGCTTCAGGGTCGTTGCCCAAATTTCCAAGATCTGCCCTTACACAATTAGCAGATCACGAGAGTTGACAGTATTGGTGATCCCTGATTGCCATGTTTCCACCAAAGGATTACCATCTGACAAGGCAAATTTTATCACGTTGACAGCCCCCAAGGAACACCCTAGCCTTGAATGATAACCCTAGCCTTGAATGCATCTATTTATCAGGTTGTATGAAGAACCACAACCACATTATGCAAAACAGTTACAGCTTACAATGTTTAATAGAAACTGTTTCCAATGTGCAAACGTGTTGTTACAAGCCGCTCATTCCGGATGACATTATGCGTCAGCGGCGTAAGTTAAATCGTCTATCGCGGTCGCCTATTTATGACATTGATTATAATTGTGGGGTAAGTACGCGGAATCGCAAGATAAAAACATCTGTTAATTACCTTATTCATCATCTAATTTATTTCTCTTACGTTTTAAGTTGCGTCATTCTGTAATGTAGAACTCAAAACCCTCTGGTCCTCCAATGGAAGGAAAGTGCGTGGTTTGTTTGATGGGCAAAACTTACAGCAGTCGTGTCTCTCGTCGTGTTGTTCCCAACCCAAAATATTGTTACAGTCTCTTGCAATTCAGAAAGTGTGACTTCTTTCGTGTTTCACAAGGAAAAACGCTGCTGCTGTGTTTGCAACTTCAAGAATTTGAAGAAGAAATCCTGCCTAAACGATTTCATTTGTGCGGTAGGCCGTCCAGGACAGAGCGTGGTTGTTGTTACAAAAATAAAGAGATGGAGCAAAACAAAACAGAAAAAATGACGATTTCCACAAGGATACAGAAATCGTAACGTGTCCACTCATGCACCCAAGGTGCTTTTTAAATAAACGACATACCACCGTTAACCAAATTACAACCGTACGGGTAACAAACTCATAACATAACAGACCACTTTATGACCACCTTACAATAGACGATTAACATGACAATAACATAACTATAACATAACCAACTAAATTCTGCATTAATCTTTAACACCCCAGCTTAATGCAGAAATTTACAATTCCTATTGACTTTCTAAAATTCTGAAATTTTTTAAATGAGAGTGCTTTTGTAAAAAAGTCTGCCATTTGCTCATTTGTGTTGCAATAATCAATTTTTATACTTACTTCAACAACTAATTCACGTATGAAGTGATATCGTGTTTCTATATGTCTAGTGCGATTATGAAGACTGGATTTTTGGCCATTGCAATTGTGGATTGATTGTCACAATAAAGTGTTATTGCTCTTGGTTGTTTTTTCTTCATATCTTGCAAAATTCTTTGTAGCCACACTACTTGACAAACAACTACTGTGACAACCATATATTCAACTTTAGAGAAAGATAGTGCAATGCTGGATTGTTTCTTTGCACTCCAACAAATAGCTGCAGATCCAAGATTAAAAACATAGCCTGTGGTGCTTCTTCTATCATCACAAGAACCTGCCCAATCACTATCAGAAAAACCACACAATGCACAATTATGAGTATTAAAATACCAAAGGCCAAAAGAGCTTGTTCCTTTCAGATATCTTAACACTCTCTTAGTAGCCCCATAGTGAACTTTGATTGGATTTTGCATAAATCTGGATAGCAAGCTTGTAGCAAACATGATATCAGGTCTACTATTGGTGAAGTACAACAAGCTTCCAATCAAACTTCGATATTTATGAGCATCAGCTTTTTCTTCTCCATCTTCTAATGTGAATTTTTTATTAGTATTCATGAGAATTTTAACTGGATTGCAATCTACCATGTTATACCTTGCAAGAAGATCTTTTACATATTTCTCTTGAAAAAGAAAAATTCCTTCATCACTTTGCTTAATTTCCAAACCCAAAAAATAACTCATCAATCCCAAATCAGTCATCTCAAATTCTTGAATCATCAAAGCTTTAAATTCATTCATAAGTGCTAAACTATTACTAGTATATATCAAGTCATCATCATAAAGATAAACAATGATTATCCTACCATCTTCATTGCTTTTAACATATAAATTAGGCTCACACGAACTCTTCTGAAACCCATGCTTGATAAAGTGTCCATTGATTTTGTCATACCAAACCCTTGGTGCTTGCTTAAGGCCATAAAGTGCTTTCTTTAATCGATATACCTTTGTTTCTTCTCCTCTAACTTCATAACCTCTTGGTTGTTCTACATATACTTCTTCATTCAACACACCATTTAGAAAGGCTGATTTAACATCTAATTGATAAATATTCCATTTATGTTGAGCAGCTATTGCTAAAATGGTGCGAATAGTATCAAACCTTGCAACTGGGGAGAAATTTTCAGTAAAATCAATACCTTCACGTTGCATATAACCTCGTGCAACTAGCCTAGCTTTGTATTTGTTAATAACACCATCAGACGTGTACTTGACTTTGTAAATCCACTTCAATCCGCAACTTCATTATTATCAGGTAACTTGACAAGTTCCCATGTCTTGTTCCTTTCAAGTGCTTTTATTTCTTCATCCATGGCATCACACCATTCTTTATGTTGTGTTGCTTCCTCAAAATAGCTTGGTTCGTGAACTTCTGCAAGTTGGCACCTATCTGATCTTGCATAAGTGTCAGTTAAAGATCTCCATTTTCTTGGAGACGAATCAATATCAGGATTTGAACTCCCATTATTTTCCTCATTTCTGAAAGTTGGCTCATTAAACAATTCATCATCTTCATGTATGACACATGGGTACTGTTCCATCTTCATGTATGACACATGGGTACTGTACCCTCATCATCTTCATGTATGACACATGGGTACTGTACCCTCATCATCTTCATCATCTTCATGTATGACACATGGGTACTGTACCCTCATTTCTGAAAGTTGGCTCATTAAACAATTCATCATTTCTGAAAGTTGGCTCATTAAACAATTCCAAGCATTTTTCTCATCAAAAATAACATCCCGACTAATTAGTAATTTCTTAGAAATGGGATCAAAAAATCTGTACCCTTTTGTTTCTGTGCTATATCCCACAAAAATGCACTTCACACTATTATCAAGTTTATATCTTTTCTCAGAAGGAATAGGAACATAAGAGATGCAACCAAAGACTTTTAAATGTGTTACCTCAGGTTTCCAACCATTCCATGCTTCAAAAGGAGTCTTTTGTTGTAAAGATGATGTGGGGCTTCGATTTAAAATATATGCAATTGTGTGAATTGCCTCTACCCAATTTGGGTAGGCCTTTTGCCTTTAACATGCTTTTAGCCATTGCCACAAGACTTCTATTTTTTCTTTTGGCCACTCCATTTTGTTGAGGTGTGTACCTAGCTGTCAATTGTCTTTGAATACCAAACATCTCACAGAAATGGTTAAATTCCTTGGATAAAAATTCACCACCACAATCTGTCCGCAACACTTTCAAAAAACATTCACTTTGCTTTCCAACAAAACTCTTAAATTTCTTAAAAATATGAAATGCTTCTGATTTTTCTTTTGCAAAGTACACCCATGTCATTTTGCTAAAATCATCAACAAACACAATAAAGAATATATTATGATTAAGAGGTGTGTTCATAGAGCCGCACATCTACATGAATCAAGGTGATTGGTTTTGATGCTCTTCTTACCTTTCCTTTTGAAAACACATCTTTATGTTGCTTTCCTAGCACACAACTTTCACATATCTCTCCATCATGTGTAATAAGAGGTAATCCATGCACCAACCTTTTTTCAGATAAAAATTTTAAACTCTTAAAATTCAAATGCCCATACCTATGGTGCCACAACCAATTATCATTTTCAAATGAAGCCTTTAATGCATGATCTTTTTCATCAAAATTGAGAAGAAAAGTTTTGTTTTTAGCCATAGGTACTTTGATCAATAACAATTTTCTTGTTTTATCTTTATATACCAAGCATGCTAAATCTTCAAAAACAAGAGAATATCCTTCCAATAGAAACTATCCTACACTCAATAAATTTGTATCTAAATCTAGAACATATAACACATTTTTTATGTAGTTCATACTACATGAATTTACTTTAACAGAGCCTTTTCCACAAGTTTGGTGAACAGTTCCATCACCCATCTTCACCTTGGTAGTTACAGACTTGTCCAATTGTGTAAAGTCCTCCAAATTTGCTAACATGTGATTACTACATCCACTATCCATGTACCAAGTACCTGAAGCACATTCTTTAGAAGAATAACATGCCATAAACAAACTTTCAGATTCATCAGGTTTACTTTCTTCAACAAAATTTGCCTGTTTTTCTTTATATTTACAATACTTCTCAATATGACCATACCTCTTGCAGTAGTAACATTGAGATCTCTTTTGATAATATTCCTCAAAATTATATTGTTCACCTTTCTTTACTCCCCCATAATGACAATGGTTGGAGTTATTCCAACATCCTCTTCCTCTTCCATGTCTGCTTCCATGATAAGAATGACCACCATGTCTTTGATAGCCATTTGATTCACTGGTACTAATTCTTTTGTCTTTGAAAACCTGCAATTTTGATTGAAAAACATTTTCCACAGTATTGTCCTCATATCTTTTCAACCTATCTTCATGAGATTGAAGAGAACCAAGCAATTAATCAATTGTTAGTCTGGTGAGATCCTTTGATTCTTCAATTGCTGCCACCACATGATCAAACTTTTTAGGCAAACTCCTCAATATTTTTTCAACTACCTTATTATCAGGCAATAGTTCACCAAATTTTCTAATTTGATTTACTATTTCTAATATGTTACAGAAATAGTTATGAATACACTCACTTTCTTTCATGAGAGAGTTCTCAAATTGCCTTCGAATAGTTTGAAGTTTTACAATGAGTACCTTGGCACTGCCATGATATGCTTGCTGCAATGCGTCCCATGCTTCCTTTGATTTTGTTGCACCTGAAATTTGAGGAAAAATTGTTTCATCAATTGCTTGCTGAATGAAAAACAGAACTTTATTATCTTTCTTGTTNAGAATTCAGTTAGTTATGTTATTGTCATGTTAATCGTCTATTGGTGGTCGTAAAGTGGTCAGTTATGGAGTCTGTTGTTACGGAGTCTGTTACGGTATGTTGTTTATTTAAAAAGCACCTTGGGTGGATGAGTANGATTAACATGACAATAACATAACTAACTGAATTCTACATTAATCTTTAACAGTGGTTCCATTGATTTTCCAGACTACACAGCGGTTGTACAGGAAGAACACCTGATCTCTCAAAGCTTTGACAATTTGAATGGTTGGTCGTTTTATGGAGACCAAGAGAAGAACCCCCTTTATTCAGAATTCTATATTCAAGACATCCTGCACAGGCCTGAAAGACCACGACTACCGACACCCAGATGGCAAGGGAATAATAGTAAATGGTGTGTTTCATTTTCTCTGTAAATCTTTGGATACTCAGCACTCGACACTGCAAATTCCAATATAACAAAAAAGTACTCACGCTGCAGCGTTTGTGTAATGGTAAGGATGACTCATTCTTTGCTTTGCTTGTTTGTATTTCTTTTTGATTCCATCACATATGGTTTCTGTGTTGCTGATGTACTTACATTCACATCCGTCTTGACTTGCGATGTTCAGAAAGAAGAGACAGGTTTGACATGGAAAAGAAGGATGTGCCTGTTTTACGATGATCATGCATTAACATTGCTGAGAAAAGAAAGTAAATTCCGTCACGTCGCCAATTCTGCGTCGGCCAGCGACTTGCAAACAGTGGCAGATGTATGTGAAATGTGTATTTCTGTTGTTTCTTGTTGCCGAGGCAAGCAACAAGTGGGTAGATCCAAAGTTCTGCAAACATATATTATAAAATGGGCAGCGGAAGCCAATCCCTGTGGCCTTTTCCGTCGTTCTCCTTCTCCGAGTTCTAAAGTTCAAAGGAAAACCCTACCGATGATGAGCAACGCGGTGGGATGGGCGAAACAGGGGGGATTACGTAAACTCAAACCTGGATCGAATTTTATAATTTTTCCTTGAATCAGTCATTAATGGACTCGATTACTCTTGGAAGGAATGGTTTTTTGGAGATGGTATGAAAGGCAAAGCATTCTACCAAAACCGAGACTAACTGATCAACATCCAAAGTTCAATTTTCATTTGAGGACTTCTCTTTAAAAGGAATTTATTAGCTTGCGCTGTAGCGTAGTATCAAAGCCATGCATTAAATTGTTTGACTTTTAGTGCGACTGTAAGATAAAGAAGAAAACTCATATTTCTTTTTTATTAAAATTAGATTGATGGCAAATATAATTTTAAAATGGTTCCAATTCAACGTGTCTCTTCATTTCTAAGCATTACAGGTAATGGGAATAGACTAGCATATCATGTTTAAGCTTTACAGGTAATGGGAATAGACTAGCATATCATGTTTAAGCTTGGCCGTATTGATTTTCTAAAAAAGAAGAGCCTAAACATGTTGTATGACTTCAAAAATTTCAACACCAAGAAGCATTTTGAATTCCTCTTAAATTTTATTAGTGTTTTCATTATCAATTATGAGTTTTATTAATTTCTCTTCATCAACATTCTTCATCTTCATTAATTTCATCATTCCATCAGCTCTTTTTAATCAGTTTATTTCATTAAGTTTCAACAATGATTTCATATTTTTTAAGTATTATTTTCATCATTCAATTCAATTCATTCAAATTGAAGATAAGTTAAAATTAAATAAATAGTTCCTATTCTATATATATGTGGAACATTAAGATCATTAGCTTAGTCAATAATATTCAATTTATATTATTAGAGAGATCAAATAAATAAAAGATATCAAGATGAATCCAATAACATACATTTCATTAAAATCCAAGCAATCAAACTCTAGACATTGAAGAAAATTAACTTGACCATGATCTATAGTCACGTCAGTCTATTAAAACCTCAATCATAAAGTAGCTAGGACTCATGATTAATCATATGTGCATTTTTATTTTCATCATGACTTGTGCTGAACTCATAATTGAGAAATCAAAGCATGTAAATAACACAATATCCTTGAAATGAAATACATGGAAACCATGACCTATGAATAAAGACATGAAATGAAATCATATCGTGAAACAAATGCATAGTATATATACATGCATTGCATGAAAGTAAAAAGTCAAGATGATAATAGTTTATAACTAAAATCAAAATATTAAAGATAATAGACTACATGTAAAAATATCACCGTGAAGAATGTTAATCAACATAAAGTTATTGTAGCAAAAGTGTATGAAAATCTAAATGACAAGGCATAAACTCATTCCTACCATTGCACATTCCCTAACACATATATCTCTAATGTACATCTAGTAAGATCATCGTGATGAATAAAATATAGATATGAATCAATAGTGCTAGCAATCTACCAATAGGAAATAATCAATAGATGTATTGATAAGTATAACATGAAATAAATACCATGCTACCACAATCCATCATATAGAGTCTAAGTACATATGAGTCCATAATACATACATTTTGATGAGTGGTGAGCAGATCATATGTCCAACCCTACAAATCACAAACATTGAAGTAACCTAATCATAATCCATGAATGGACTAATGTGATTTCTAAATAGTCAATTGTGTTGATCATTGTCTTCTAACTTGAGTTAGTTATAGTTTAAGGCATACGATTTAACCCAAAGTGGGACATATGATACAATATTATTTAGTGGAGAAAAACCTAAACTAAAACATGGTAACTGACAATTAAGTATTGAGTCCAATTGATAATCAAAGTAAATCCTAAGGTAGCCAAGTGGCAATAAGCATGTGCTCCCAATATTATGTACACATGCTAAATTAGTATAACTACCACTAGGATTACCAACTAATATTTTACTAGGAGTACTATGCAATATCATTACTGGATTACTAGATGATTATACATTATACTTGGAATTGGTCATCATTATTTTACTAAATTACTAATATATGGTGTAAATGTAAGCGTTACATCTAAGTACAACAAAAAATAAAGTGCATTAAAAATATAATGTCTAATCTAAGTGAAGATGCAACAATGATTGAATACAATCTTAATCATTATTTTTGCCATGGAACATGTCCAGGTACATTCCACTTAAATAAAGTTATGCACAACTACTTCAAATTACACTGTGGGAAGGATGAAACTATAAGAATCTTGCTAATGCATATCAAAAAAGGTGCATTCAATGTAGTGGTTGAGTAGTATTTATAGGCATTACCAACCCTAGACACATCACATCTATGATAACATATGAAAACATTTGATATTACAACCACAATATCATAAGTGTGATGTCACAACCCACTTATTAACTATTCATCTTACCCCCATGATGAGTGGCGAGGTACCCCTACACTCTACCATACGAATA
>MNCI01002793.1:52186-85838 GCA_015680685.1 Gnetum montanum | reverse complement strand
TCATATCTAAGTTTCACTTACCATGGTTGCCCAATTCAAATGCCATAACTTTTATGATATTTTAGCAAACTTGAAAATGTGAAATCTCAAGAACCATAACTCTAATTCTAGTGAACTAAGGGTCAAAAATAACATTTTTGAATATCTTGAACACATTGGTAAGGTCAAATTTCAGGAAGGAATTCATCCTAGGGTACTTAATAAATCTAATTTATACAATATTTAATTATAATTAAAAATGAACTTTGAATCCTAGTTTAATGATAAAAGGTAAAAAGGGATATGATTTGGGTAGGGTTAGGATTCAAAATTGCTCAATGAATAGAGTATTATATAATCACATCATAAAATAAAAAGATGCATAATTACATATGCATAATAAATGTGCATAATAAAGCTTGAATATGCATAGCTAAGTATGCATAAAGAATAAAATATGCATAATAAAATACTTGTAAATACATGATAACTAATGGAAAACTTCCAAGGGTAATTGGATTTTAACATTTAATCATAAAATATTTAGAAGATCTAAGGATTGACTCCAATAGTAGTAAAATAAAGGATATAAAACTTTAACAAATACCCTATCAAAAAAATTGCATTCACTTATGTAGGTAACCAACAACAACAATAATAGTAATAACAATTAACTAATTGATTGAAATGCATCTAATAGTATTAAAGAATTAATAATTAAATTTATGCAAATCTCTAGGTTGTTACAAGATGTCTCTTAAGTGTCTAGAACATCTCCTACTTATCTAAAATCTTTATTTTTCTCATGATAGGGATGACAAAAAGAGGTTGGAAGAGGTGTTCCTACACTAGCTCTTCCACCCTTTAAAATGTAAACTAAGGTGAATAATGGAGTAGGGGTAGAAATGATATCCCACTCAACAAGTTTGATCTCATAAATCCATACATCATCATCAGTAGTTTATCCTTCCAATGAACCAATTACTCATCCCTCTTCACTCCACAAGTGCAAGAAGCTTCTCTCTTCTTGAGTATGATTGTCTTTCTCTCCTATAAAGGCTTGGACCTATCAATTGTTCCCTTTAACTCATTGATGCTACCTTTTAAGATTTCATCATCTGCCAATCCATGGTAATGCACAAGATCTACAACATTAAAAATAAAAGACATATCCACATCATTTGGTAAGTCAATTTCAAAAGTATTGTCATTAAAATTTTGGTCTTTATCTTAAAAGAACCCATATTTTTTACCTTCAATTTTGAGAAGTTAACACCTCTAAGCCTCTTCTTCTTCAAGTGCACCCACATAAGATCACCAATAGCAAAATTAGACTTCCTCTTATTCTCATTTCTCTTTTTAACTTTTTCTTGAGCCTTCTTCTCAAGATTTTCCCTTACTTGAGCATGAAGATCCATCATATGCTTCACAAAGCCTACATCCAATTAAGCCTCTCCATCAAGGCTCCTCAAATTATCTAGTAGCTTTGGACACAAACTATAAGTGTCCTTAAACAAGTTCTTTCTAATAGTAACAAGAAATGCATTATTATAGGAAAATTTAGTAGGATACAACAAATTCTCTTACCCATTGGATTGTCCATCATAACAAAATCTCAAAATATTTAGTAAAGATTTGTTATTCATTTCAATTTGACCATTGAATTGTCGATGATATGCACTAGAAAAATTTAATTTTGTTATGAAAGTCTTCTGAAGGATCCTCCAAAAATGGATACCAAATTTAGAGTCTCCATCGCTAGTAATATTCAAAGGAATCCCATGTAACCTCATAACATGCTAGAAAAAGAAATTTGTAATATGAGATGCATCACTTGTTTTCTTGCATATTATGAAGTGTATCATCTAAGAGAATCTATTGACCACAACAAA
The DNA here is from genome assembly GCA_015680685.1 of Gnetum montanum. Classification (NCBI taxonomy): domain Eukaryota; kingdom Viridiplantae; phylum Streptophyta; class Gnetopsida; order Gnetales; family Gnetaceae; genus Gnetum; species Gnetum montanum. Next base: position 83,967 of record MNCI01002793.1, on the reverse strand, counting down.
TATAGCATCATTTCCATTTTTGACCTTTATAATCCCACTTACAAAGTCCATTGACATAATTTCCCAAAGTCCTTTTGGAATTAGAAAAGACATATAATGTCCATCAAATTTTTTATTGCTCTTGAATTTCTAACATGTTAAATACTTCTTCATAAATATGTAAACTTTAGAGGTGATTCCAAACCAAAAATAGTGTTTACCCACAAGTTCCAATGTCTTATTTCTACCCATGTAACCTACCATGCTACCACAAAGTTTTTCAACCAAAAGGTTTCTTATAAAATCATAATTAGAAACACAAACCTTTCCATTCTTGAATAGTAGTTTATCTTCGTTATGATAGTCCCTTCTTTGGTCTACACTACTCAACATTGAATCTTTGAGACTTCTTCAAACTTACTAGAAATTTGAATCATGTTCATAAAATTGAGCAAAATCATTCATACCTTTCACTTGGTGAATGTTGAAATTCACCACATCTACTCTAGATAATGCATCTGCCAATATATTGGCTTTGCCACTCTTATTCTTAAGCAAAAATTTGAACTTTTACAATTGTGTCATCCACTTCATATGTTTGACACTTAACTTTCTTTGAAAATTAAGAAATTAAAGTGCTTTGTGGTTAGTCATCAAACTCCTTGGGCAACAAATAATGTCTCCAATGCTTAATTGCTTGAAGAATAATGTACAATTCCTTCCCATTCATGTTGTATTTTTTCTTTAACTCATTTAGTTTTGTTTTCAAAAAGAAAGCAATAGATCTTCCTTCTTGTGAAAATACCCCTCAATGAAAAGTCCACTTGCATCCACATACATCCACCTAAAAATACCCCTCAATGGAAATTTATTATTAAAAGCATTGGTTCATTCGTTATTTTTTCCTTCAATAAGATGAAGTTCCTTTGGGTCTCATCATCCCACTTGAAATCTTAATTTTTGTTAAGCAAAGGAAACATAGACCATGATATACCACTAAATTTTTTTATGAACCTTCTGTAAAAACCTACTGAACTAAGAAATAATCTTACCTTCCCAAAATTTTTAAGAGTTGAAAATTCCCTAATAACCTTCATTTTATTATCTTTTATCTTGATTTGATTTTTAGAGATCACATGTCCCAAGCATGTGATCCCCTTATTGAAGAAATGACTCTTGTTCATGTTGACAACAAAATGTTCCTTCTCTAATTTAAAACACACACTTATTCAATGTTTCAAATGCTCCTCCTCATTGGAGTTGTATACCAAAATATCATTAAAGAAGATAACATAACACTTACCAAAAAAATCTTTGAGGGCAGCACACATCAACATCATGAATGTGGGAAGAGTATTTATGAGCCCAAATGACATCACTAACGACTTAAATAATCTATCTAATGTCTCAAAAGTGGTCTTCCATTCATCACTAAGCCTAATCTGAATTTTATGATACCAACTCTTTAAATCAATTTTTTTGAAAATCTCTACATTAGTAAGGACATTAAACATATAATTCTTTCTTGGAAGAGGAAACTTGTACCTCACTATTATCTTATTCATAGTCCTTAAATCAATGCACATCGTCTATTCTTCACTTTCCTTTTTAAACACAAGCACTATTGAAACTACAGAAGGAGAGATTGACTCTCTCAAAAAGCCATTTACGAGTATCTCTTCTACTTACTTTTGCAATTCAGTCCTCTAAGTTAGTGTTATCTGGTATGCTCTTTGATTTGGAATGGTAGCACAAGGAATGAAGCCCATTTGATAGTAAACATTTTCATTAGTGATAGTTCATCCAATTTCCCTTTGAACACATTAGAAAATTACTTCTTCAAGCATAGTACTCCCATTGGAAGTTCTACCTACATAAGATCATGGTTAGAAATAATAGTTGATATAATCACAAATCTGAAATTGGCCTCATCATGTTCCTTAATGTATTCTCTCTTCCCAAAGAAGAATTAATGAAGCATTAAGTGATATGTTGCCTCACTTATTTAGTAAACATAGGAATCAACTCATGGATTCCATCTTCTCTTGCTACAATCCACAGATTTCTTACCCTATCAAATTAAGCACCATTACCAAGATTCCAAGACCTTTTAAGAATTACATCAGCACAAATAATTTTCAACACATCAAATTTCATAACATCATGATAAATCTCAATTCTGAACTTCAAAACACATTGTTCCTTCATCTCTTAAGATAAATCTTTAAATAATCAATACACGTTGTAGAATCTAGGATGATGATATGTCATTAAACCTAACTTAGTAATTGCCTTAAAGGAAATAACATCATGATAAATCCTAATTTTGTACTTCAAACATATTGTTCCTTTATCTCTTAAGAGAAGCCTTTAGATAATCAATGAACCTTGTAGGATCTAGGATGAGGAGATGTCACTAGACCCAACTTAGCAATTGCCTTAGAGGAAATAATATTTTCATAGGGTTCCCCATGAATGAAAATATGAATCCATTTCCCACTCATCAAACATCTATCCCTAATCCTAAATAATAATTTTATTACAAGATGGTCTCCTTTATTCAGATTTCTCATAAATGTACATGAATTTAATTTAAAAACTTTCTTGAGTTTGGGAGCATTAGAATTACCTCTTTGAAGAGCTTAACTTGATAACTTTTCCATGTTCAAGGTTTGTACATTATTACTCTTGGTTGCTTTGTGAAGTGAACATTCCCATTGTTTGTGTCCCCATTCTCCACATATAAAGCATTGAATCTTTGATAACTTATGATCTTGACCCTTGGCTCCTTTTCCTTAGTCCTTGGAATTTTCCTTTTTATTACTCTTCTCTTGCTTCTTTTCATGGTTCTCTTTATCTTCAACTTTTGATTTAGATCTCTTATCTAACTTGAATCCCTTATTATTTTTCTTTAAATCTTGTTTGATTCTACTCCCAAATCCACTAAGTTTCATCTTTATCTTGAGTGCTAAATTATAAGCCTCATCTAGGGTTTAAGGCTCATAAAATGTTAACTCCTATTGATAAGCCTTCTTGAGACCTACAAGAAAGATTGAGGCATGCTCATATTCTTCCCAATTAACTTTAGCTCTATGGAAGAGATCAAGAAATTCAATATAAAATTCCTTTACATGCTTTTCTTCATGTTGAGAAATTTGAGCTTCAGGATAATATCTTTTCTCTACCTAGACTATTCAAATTTTTATTTCAATTGGTACTTCATCAAAGACCAATCCCTAATAGGTTGCCCATGTTTTCTTCCATAGCTTTTAGATTCTTTTTCCCCACCAAGTTGAAGACATTCCGTCTAATTTAGATTTATCGATTGGTATCCTAAAATGATTCAGTAACTCCAAAAGGTTAAAATGCTTGTCAAGTTTCTTTAATGAATACAAACATTAGTCCCATATATATTATTAAAAGTCTTCAATTCTACATAAGGAAGTCTTGCAACATTTCTAAAAGCTTTGGAAAGTCTTGCTTCATCTTCATCATCTAATTTTTCATGAGAAGAGGTAGATGTTAACATTTGTAATGCCTTAAGATCTTTTATAGGGAAATTTACTTAGTCATAATCGATATTAATATCAATATCATGGAGATATAAGATCATAGATATCTTCATAATGATGAGTATTCTTTTTTAATTCTTGGGAGTTCTAAGTATCGTAAGTCTTATTGATATGGTTGTTTACAAATCTTCTTATGAAGAATAGAGTTATATTGTACTAATTCAATAACTTGACATTCATTCCTTATTTTGGTAATTTGTAACATCATATTTTGGCTCATTATGTTTCCAAATTTTACCTTGCTAAGATATTTTTGTGTTTCGGTGATGTTGCTCTCTCTATGATGATGCATCTTCTTTTGGTTCATAATCACTTCTTCACTCTAAGATTACAAGATACTTATGATTGTAGTTCAAAACTTATATTGTAATATGAACTCTTATATTTGAACTTGATCCACTATACTTCATTAAGTTCCTCCTAAAACTTAACTTTACAAACTTCTCTTGTACTTCATTAAGTTATCACTAACTTAATTTCATTGGACTTTACAAAATATTTCTTGGTAAGTCTTTTCTTCTTCTTGGATACATCCTTACAATGCATGGCTTTGTCTATTTCTTATGACAAGTTTGGTGTGAATTTTTTTGATTGGTCAATCTCAAGCAGGTTGGGCCTTCTTGGTTTCCTTAATGATCCATAGCTTAACTTATTATGGACTACTACATTAATCATAGCTTATCCCTTCTTCATAGTCATCTTCTTTATCTTTTGCAACCTTCTAGAAGATCTTCCCTTCCTTTTTAGGAAACTAGACTAGATTACAAATGGATTACCTTTGGATCTTCTTATTCTTTTTAGAAAAGTGGATCCTTTGTGACTTCTTTCATTCAAGTCCCTTCTTTCACCTTTTAGTTTTGAAGCTTGGTTTCTTCTTATGAATTTTATTCTTCATAACACTATTCATTACTATTGCATGTTCCTATTTGGTCTTTTATAATTTTAGGAATCATTTCAGTTCATAATATATTTATATTATGAACATTGTTGTTCATTATTATTCCTTTCTTGTTCCATAGTTATTCATTTTATTCCAGTTGATCTGCTTATCTATTCTTTCTTTTTATCCTTATATTACGAAGTGAGAACTTACAGTCTTTTATCCTTTGTAAGGAGTTATGACTCTTCAGTAAACCATTACAACCATTTGTAATTGCTGATGGATTAAGTTAAGAAACTAATGATTGTATGTTAACTTAAGAATATACTCTAACAGTAGGTGTCCTAGATGAATACCTTGGAATTATAATATAAGGACTTAAATTCTTGCCACTTGGAACCCTAGCTGATGGATTCCCACACTTCCTTAGCAAGAATGGTCTTCCTCCTCATCTTCTCTCACCATGTGATGGAATATGGATAGTACCTACATTTTTATCCACCTTACCATTGATTTCATCCAATTGATTACTAATCAATTGCAAAGAAAATTGCATACTCTTCATATCTCAATTCATAGCTTGAACATCTTTCTTCTTAAGAGCCATATGAAATAGGTATAAAAATCTGTAACCAAATTTCAAAATCCTAAGGTTTAATACCAATCTTAGAGTAGGATCACTTTGATTTATTTAATCCTTTAAAAACATAGTAATTCCATATTGTCTGCAACACAATTAATTTTCTAGGAAATAAGAAAACCAACTATCTTTTATTAATTCTAAAAGAAGATTACAAAATACAATGGAACCACAATCCCATAGAACACATAATATACTCAACATTATTATAGAGCATGAGGCTCTACAATCACATACGATCAACCTCAATGTAAGTTACAATGAAAATGGATCTCTCCCTACATACACAAGGTCAAAATTGAATACCATGGTCAAATCCACATGCTTGACCAACCATCAAGATGTAAATAGACTCTCATGCAATCTCTTTTTTAACTTTCATCAAAAGAACATGCAACATAGACATATTTTATCAAAATCTAAGCTAATACATTAGAGAATTATTTTGTAAATCAAACTTGAATATTCTTGATTGTTTTCCACCTTGAATAAACCATCTTGAAAATTTTCTATCATGGACAAGATATCTATAGGTCTGAGAAATATATCTTTGGAAAACTCATCATGTAGGCAAGGCATCTACATAAGGTACAAGATGCCTATACTAGAGACAAGATGTTGATCTCATAGGCAAGATTTCCACCTAAAGATGTCTCCTTCCAAGATGAGAAATCTTCCATTAAGATAAGACATCTACTACGAAGACAAGATGTCTTATGTCTAGTGCTAAGTCTCAAATAAGATGTCTCATTGGGGTCAAATACATCTTCTATTAATGCCTAGCTCTTGGGTAAGATGTCTCTTAAATATTTAAGACATCTCATAGTTTTCTAAAACCTTAATTCTTTTGCTAGTAGGAATATCAAAAAGGGCTTGGATGAGGTTTCCCTACACTAGTGATGTTGGGTGCATTGATGTAGTGTTAGCATCATTTGAGCATCATCATTTAAAAATCCAACTTTGGATGACATTTTGATCCCCAGTGTCCACTCATATCATCTTAGTAACTTTGACATCAATTTAGGCATTGATTGTAATCCTTGGGCTCCTGAATTCATAATTCAAAGTAAAGACCATTAACTCGTGTTGATGTAGGTGATGTGGATGTAGTGTTAGTGTTGTAACATTACCTATTTACATCATTAGTGTTACTTGCATCTAGCATGCACTTCTAGTTGATAAAACTAAACTCTCATGACATGCACACATGATAACATTGTGTAATTATTTTTTGCTATTATGCAATGAATAGTGTTGTTATCAATTGCACACTAAAAAATTCAACTAGTGAAATAGCACACAATAGTGCATTGATGCAGAACTTGAAAACTACTTCCCACAAACTTTGGTGAGTAAATTAATGTTAATTTGGTGGGCTTCTCTTTATAATTTTACCTTGCGCAATATTTTATATTCATCTCTACACTTCCATTGCTTATTATTTTCAAATGAACTTTTAATATAAAACCACGAAAAAGTAGATTGCCTAGTTGTGACTTTAGGGTCAAAGATGTATCAAACATTTTATTTTCAACAAGACTCATAATTTTCTCTAATTAAAGAAGATTATTATAAAATTCTTGAAGGAATTTCAAAGAAAAAACAAGGGAGTGTAGAAGTAGTGAACTCTTATTGCACCAAAATTGACATTTTCGTCGAAAGTAAGTAATATTGTGTTTTTAATCCATAATAATTATTCCTATAAAAAGTATGTTTATTGAATTTTTTATTGTTGAAAAAGATTCACCTTGCATGTGCTATGTTTCTCTATTCTATTCTTATATTTACACCATTTATTCTTAAACTTTCATCTTTACTTATACATGGGATTTGAATCCAAATAATAGTGAGCATACATAGAAGATGAGTAATGAAATACAAATTATTAGTTCAATTAATAGCTGCATAGATAAATCATAGTGTTTTCCTCATGCATGAATTATCTCTCTTATTCAAGTCCATGAAGAAATTTATCTCCAACTCAATCATGAAAATTTGGGGCAAAAGCATTAGGATTAGTTAGCTATAGATATTAACAAAAAATGCAAGGCACACTTCATAGGAAAATAGTGTAGATATAAATGATAAGGACTTAATAAAACATTTGAGAAAGAAAATATGAGAGAGAACACAAGCGGAGCCCAACCAAGTCACTAGTTGAATTATGAAGATATAAATTGTGTTATTGGAAAATCTCATAAAATTACAGGTATCATAGGAGGATATGATGGAATGAATTGAAAGGCATTTGAAAATATTAATTGAAAACTAGAAATATTAGAAAATAATATAAGAAAGGTTTGAATTATTGTAAGAAATGTGAGTTTAAAGAACAAAGTTCTTCCATTGTCCATACAAACAAAAATTTCAAAGAGAGAAAAAATAAAAGCTCAAAACTATGCTAGGGTGGAGGGGCAAAAAACTAAAAAATAGAAAGCTAAAGTTGATTCTATTGTTGAAAGTATTGGATAAAGAATGAGATCATTTACAAGTACCTTTAAGAAAGTTGAAATAAAGCAAATGACATAGATGGATGGATTAATTGATATGCAACTTCAAATTGCACAGTTGTTTGCTCCAAAGTCAAAAGATTAAAAGGTAATATACTTAAGTTTAATAAAGTTAACATTATTTATAAATGATATAATAATATTATATGTTTAACTTTCTAAATAAACTTGTTTTTTATTTGTTCTTATAGTTGTTATGTAAGGATATAGGTAATTTTTGAAGATAGTTTTTTTGGTTGAATAAAACCAAAAGTGGAGATGTTATCCATTTTGGAGATTTTTTTGGTTGGATGGAAAATAAAGTATATAGTATTGCCAAAAATACTTATAGGAGAAACATTCAAAGATTAGTTTTAAAAGAAATTCCACTCTATATAATGTTCATGGAAGGCTTGTTGCAAAATAGGATTACTAACACATGAACTAGAATTGATACTATTTGTAAAGTAAAGGATGGATGTGGGAAAAAAATTATTTTGATTTAAAATATTTATGATTGTCATATTCAGTTTTATATAATCAAGTGTTCTTGTAAGCAAAGTAGTAATGCTTGACTATTTGTATTGATTACATGTATTTAGTGTTTTTATCAAACCTAATATTTAGAACCCATGCGTACTTATTCTACTAAGCTTTGATATGTCTTTAATTCTTTTCTTATGGGATTGCTTAGATTTGACTTCAATTCTTAATTTCTTAATTAATATTTTATGTTTTAAAGAGAAGCACAAATCAAACTAAAGCTCAAACTAATTTAATTCAAATCAAATACAAAAAAATGTATGAAGTGTAATCATCCTTGGATTTATATTGATTATAATGTTAGAATTTTGGTAGGTAAACCCAATAAAGCTATTGCCACTATTGGGGTGAATAGTATGATTTACTATAACATTATGCCTCTTTTATTGCTAATTAGAAATCTCATTCTTGAATGTTTTGAATTTCAAAGATTTTTGAAAGGAAAATTATATCAAAATTGTTCAAGGATGTTAATTATTGAATTCAATTCAAGAATTTGTGAAATGCATGACACAATTTATATGCTTTTACTTTGGGAAATGCATTTTGAATGGATTGGCTTATCTTTTGAATTGCTTCATTAATTCATGTATCAGAGCCATACCATGCCCCTATGAGGATGAAGGAAATTTATACTATCGAGATAATACAAATTTTATCAAAGCAAAAACAAAGTCTCAATAACTTGCCCTTTTGGGAAGTGCATTTGACCTTATCAATGAACTTCTTCCAATATCTCTTGCAAAAATTTTTAAACTAATTGAAATTCAATGGGATGCATGTCATGTAATTGAAGAAATATTGTTCGAAAAATTGCCGATTTTGAACTTGACTAGAGAAGCCTTTTGCATGGGGAAACAAATAGATTAAGAGAAATCACTTTTGTCAACAATATGTCCTCAGTCTTATATATCATAAAGAAGACACTATTCAATTAATAGGAAATTCATGTTTGACTAAGAGGGCTAAGGATCTTTTCTAGGATCTAGATATCATGCCTTCATCATCATTCTAGGTTCTAGATTATATATGTACATTATTGGATGATGCTTTATTATAAATAGAAAAAATATAGATATAATTCCATGTTTTGTATGTGTAGGCACTATATATAAAGCTGAATGAGTTCAATCATCATGCATATGTTGATAAAGATGTGAATGCTAATGTAATTATGAAGTTGGTATGAAATGGGCTATGCTAAAATCTTAAAGCTTTACTATCATATCCTTATCTAGCAGGATATGTTGTGGCTTAATTATCACAATGAATTATTTGGGGACTATAATCATGATGAAAATAGCTAAGTGCACTTAGCAGCCCTTTCAAAATGTTATGCCTCAACTTTAGGGATAGTGAATGTAGGCATCCTCCATTTTGATCATCAAGAAGGTAGTGAAGAGGACCATTTTTTATGTATGACATAACTATGTCTCTAAAATCATAGAGGATGCCCAAGGCTCAAAACTGTTTCATCAAAAGGTAAAAACACCCTAATAGCTAGTCATTGACCATGACTTGATTCTCTATGATAGGATTATTTATACCTCTCTTGGTCAATTAAGATTAGTTTCACTAAAATTTTGAGTGGCTATGTGTAATTTTTTCATCAATAATTTCACAAATGGCAAGTAAATAATAGTAAAAATGGATGTTGATATTACACTATTCATCTTTCCTTAAAAAGAACAAACTAAAAGGCTAATAACCAGAAAACCACAAGGAAAAAATGCTTATCATCAATGTTTTTTGAAATAGTTAATGTATGAGAAGTATTCTATTTGGAGATGTATGAAAAATGCTAATCCTATGAAATACCATCTTAACTTTAGTTTTAATTCAAATACAATTTCAATCCATGATCAATATTGCATCGTTTTGTTAACTTCAAAAACATGTAATGGAACTCAAAAGTCATTCTATTGAATCTAAAACTAGTTTGATTTAAAATTTTTACATAAATGTAAAAAAATAAGTTGAAGAAATATCAAATAACTTCAAGCGATACTAGATTATGATTTAAGTAACAAGGATAGATGATTATCATAATAGTCTTTAGATTTCACTTTTTCAGATCCCTTGCAATGAATATTAGTCCTTGCAATGAAAAAAATAATAGTAAAAAAAATATTATATTAAAAAATATTTTAAAATTAATAATAAAACCTAAATCACTCACATTTGTTGGGTAATTAAATTATACTATTTTTTTCATTCACGAAATAGAATATCTCTTATACTTTTTCCCATTTCCTTTTGTTTTCACTCCAAGATCTTAAAGCTCTAGTTGAATTTGACTAAATTTCTCCAAGGTCTTGCTCTAATTCATAATAATGTTGAAGAAAATTATGATGCACACAACACGCCATAATCAACTAGGGAACTTTATATAACTTCATTTTGATAGATTGTAAAGCACTCTATCTTTCCTTTAATAAAGAAAAAGCATGTTCTATTTTTACTCTTCCTCTTAATAAAAACTTATCAAACTATTTACGATCTTCTGAATTAATATTTCTATGTCATTTCAATACTTTTGAAGAAATAAGATATGCAGAATTAATAATCAAAATAGGACAAATAGTAGTTCCTTCAAAATTAAATGTAGAAGAATTTAATACTTTCCTTTGTTGCATATATTTTTTAATTGCAGATTCATTCCAATAGCTTGCATCATGCATTCCACCTAGTGTATTTACACATACATTCCAAAAAAACTTTTTCTGCATTACATATGGCTTGTAATAAAACACTATCACAGTGATTCAATTATGATAGCTTATTGGATTATGGTTTGAATCAAGGGCATGAGCTAGATTTGTGTATCATGAGCTAGATTTACATGTGTATCATACATTGTCCACAAATCATTGGTAAAAATGTAAGTGATTAAAATTACTTAAAATTTTGTATAGTCATTTAGCAAATGATATTATTATGTACTTGTTTTGCAAATGATCTGCAATTATATTAATCATTAACCAAACATATTTATACATAGTTGATTCCCCCAAACAATATAATTTAGCCATTGTACATGTTGAGATTTTATGACCAAGATAATGCAAAATTAAACAAAGTGCTTTTTCCAGCTGTAATGACTCTCAAACATACTGTAATGCTTCACTACTACATAAATATGGTTGTATTTCATTTAATAATATCTAATATATAGCATATATCATTCTATAATGCATCATGTATAACTTGTTCAACCTTGATTCATCTAATTTCTATATTTCATTTTGAACAATACTCCAAAAGATATTTTGTCATGGAAATTTTCACCATTTCCTATTTGACTGTGATAAAATATAACTTTCATATAAAGTAACAAACATGGAGTATACTTGAAACTATAATTCATACATTGAGGTAACAAAATTGGTGGTTGAGAATTCTCTTAATGAATTTATCCGTATCATAGAAAATAATCCATCCATTTTCTTGCAAATAAAGTAAACATGATAAATATACTAAATATAGTTTTACATCTAAATAATTTTTAAGCCATAAGTATTCAAAACATTTAGGCCAAAACATATATAATGAAAAAATTTAGAAATAGAGTTCACCATAATGAAGAGTATATTATAAAAACAACCAAAATGATGATTATATTATAAGAACAACTTGCATAGGGATGTGGTGTTGTAAGCAATGTAAAACAACTTGAAATTTTTTGAATTCAACTTAAGATAACATTAATGAAATGTTAGATTTAATGCAATCTTATGTTATTGACCTTGATTCAAATTTGTAAGTTGTTTACAACTTTTCTATATCCAACCTCATACTTTCTTAGGATATCAACTACTCCTTTCTCCTAACTTTTTTGATTTATAGAAGTTGGGGCTATTGTAAAAAGGTAGCTCTCTAGAAAATATGTTGCATGCCCTACAAACTATTACTACTAATGGTAATGTAGTTGAATGAAATGACTTCAGTTTGTATTCATAAACTAAGCCATGATACTATTTTAGGTGCTCTTTTTGTTTTATGAGACTAAAAGAAAAAAATGACATGTTCTTGTGTATGTATTATAGTTTCCCATGGATGAAGTTCCCACCATATCTTAAGTTCGTACATTAGCGAAAAATGTAGAGCCTTTTCCCTTGTGTGTGCTATGATGAGGATTATGTGAAAATAATTATTGTACATTAGCATCTTATCACAACACAACACAATGCCATGTGTGTAGGACACGAATTAGCTAAACTAAACTACTAAACTTCGAATATATTTAGGAAATCCTAACATTATAAATACCGAGTTCAAACACAAATTTTATGCTAATTTCTTGAGATTTGAGAGAACTTTTCAAATTTTGAGAATTCTAAAGCCCCAATACCTATATCAATTGCAACATCTACGTGTTCCACAACCACTCTAATGTCACTTACAATCCATGAGATCAATCTCAAAATCTGTGTCATTAATAGCACATGTGAACATGTTGATACAACATTAATATCATAAAGGCCAACATTAGCATCACCTAACCTAGCATCACTTGCCAGTGTCACGTTCAGAATAGTGCTTAAAAACAACCCTATTTAACTATCGAATCAACTTTGAATAGTACCAACATACCCTTTATCCATTTGGTCAAATTTCATCATTTAAATCCTCTTTTAACTCATGAACTGAGCCCAATTGTTCATTTTAATTTACAGTTTATATCTTATACCATTGTAGCTTTTGGCCTTCCCTAAGAGATGGACTTTTCATTTATTCAATAAAGCATTTTTGTTTATTGGAAAGGAAAACCCCAAATCCTTGGTCTATTATTTATTACTGGTTTTATGTTGTTTATCTATTTTAAACATATTGGTACCACTTATATTATATCCATATCATTTATATTTCATCGAATAAATCATTAAATTGATAGTAATTAATGTATATTCCCATTGATTTTAATCTTGGTCAATAAATTAAGTTTGTATTTGATTGAAAGCTCATACCCCTATGTTTCATTGAAAGATTACATGTAATCTTTGAGACATTAATGATAATGAAACATACAGTCAAAACATTCTTATTAATCATAAACAAAGAATATTTGTAGATTATACAAACAAGAAAGAATATTTTTACAAAAACATTTTTGGTCCTATAAGGAGTGCCTTAAGTTTTATTATTGTTACCTTTTTAAACATTTTTTTCTCTGTTCCCAAGAAATATGGGAGCCACGTGGCATTAGTAAATAAAAATCTACATCGTATCCTTGCAATCACTTCAACATTGCTACTTATTTAATCATGCCACGTGTTATGCAGCCAATAGCACATACCAGCAGTAAGCAGTAGAGATACCAGCACCGCAGATGTGTGACTGTGGGGACAGCCTAAAGTATGCTTAAGAGGGTAGGTGCCGATTGTGCTACCGCCACAAACCAGATACTTGCCCTGCTACTTACTTGAAGTAACATAGTGAATGCTCTCTGGTTGTCTACGAGCCGGGATCGCACTACTAGCCTGGATTTTCTCGTTCGCCGAGATTTTGATGTATTTGCAATTTGGGATGAGAAATAACGGGAGAAAACTCAGCAGGAGTTTCCTCGTGGAACTCTGCCTGCTGCAAGCGTTTTTGCTGTGTTCTTCGGCGTTGGCAAAAACTCCTCGTGTTATTAACTGGGTGGTATGTGTCATTTGATATGTTGATAATCTCCACTCTGTTTTTCTGATGATAGATTTCCGATTCTATTAGTTTTTCTTCTCTAGCGAGCAAGTTCATGAGCAAGTAATGATAGTTGATGCTTCCTGTGCTGCAGCTCAAAGAAACAAAAGTGACCAGGCACTGCAGTACGCAGGATGTGATCACAGTGAATGGCATGTACCCGGGGCCTACAGTGACGGTCTGCGAGGGCCACACCGTCATAGTTAACGTCATAAACAAATGCAAATATAATGCCACTGTCCACTGGTAAATGATTGGAAATGCAACTGTTTATGTTCTGTTGGAATTGCAGGGTTGAATTTGATGGCAGTATTTTACCTGTTTTAGTATTTCACCGTAAAATATGCAGAAAAAACTAGAATTTCCAGTTTTCATAACCATGTATTTATGTGTACACATCATGCATTTTCCATGTTTACGCATACACATCAATTAATGCGTCATCCACATTTACGCATACACATTAAGTAAAGTGTTTTCCACATTTACGCATACACATTAAGTAACGTGTTTTCCATGTTTACGCATACACAACAAGTAATGTGTTTTCCACTATTTATGCATACGTTAAAGTGGATACTTGTGTTTTCCACTATTCATGCATACGTTAAAGTGGCCTCCATATCTGTTTACGCTTTGGCATTGGCAGTCACTTAATGCATTTACATGTTGGCATTGGCGGTCACTTAATGCATTTACATGTTGGTGTTGGGTCTTTTATTTTTTTCTATTTTCTCATGGTAACTAATTCCATGATCTATAAATTCATTCTTGACTAGAAAACAAATGCACCATGAATCACACTAGGATTGTAGTTCTAGTCCCTTTCATAGATGGTTAAAGGTTGCATATACCATCAATGCATGTGAAAGAAGAATTCGAACACCAAAGTTTAATTTGAGGCATCAATAGCTGGAGGTTAGTTTCATTTGCTTAGGCATTGTGAATTTATGGTTATTTATGCATGTGAATTTCTTGTTCGATTTGCTTCTACATTATGCATTGTCGGTTATCCATGCATCTAGATTTCTTGTGCAATCCACAAATTTTGTTTTACATTTGGTATTAGAGCTTCATTCCTGTCTCTGTCTTGATACCATTAGTAATTAGAAATTGGAAGGCCTATTTATGAAGGTAATGGACATCCCTATAAAATTACTAACCTCTGCAACATTGTTTTGTGAGGCTTCCTTCTTTTGCAAGGCGTGATGGGTGCCAATTTAAGTGATTTTTGGGGTTTTGAACTATGCATAAAGTTGCTTTATTTAAAAAATATTAAAAATTTTGTAATGCATAGTTTTTCTTGCATAAAATTGTAACTTGTGATCCTTTTTTTTCATACGATTAGAGAGTAGCCACAACATCTTTAATTGTGTAAAATTGTTAAAAGTTTTGGATCACATATGAAAAATTAAATTGTGATTCATCATATGTAATATAATAAACTTTATTCCATAGGAAATTTTATTGTATTTAATATGATTAATTAGGATGATATGTTAAATTATTTTTCTTAATTTGCCCACAAGCATTAAGAAAAGGAATATAATTTAATAGTTTCATCATAAGGATATATGAATCTGTTTGAATTAAAATTTAGCCCATAGGCTATTTTATGTTATTTGATTTATATTTTTACATGATTTACATTAGTAAGCATGTTTTCTAATATTTTAAGTTCAAATTTAGTGAGATAAGCATGTTTGATTATGTAGTTATACAACTTGTAACCTACTCTGATTTTAAATATGACATTCCTGAATTAAAGGGGGATAATTATAAGGTGTGGAAGAAAAGAATTCTTCTTCATTTAGGTTGAATGAACATTGATTATGGTATCCATAAGGATGAATCACTTACTGTTACAACAACCAGCCATCTAGATGATATTGGTAATCATGAAAAATGGGAGTGATATAATCGTCTCTGTGTCATGTTCATAAAAACCAAGATCTCGACTGATATGCATGATTCACTAGAATAGTAAGATAATGTGTGTGTTTTGTTAAACGTAATTAATCAACAATCTGAGTCATCAAACAAAGCATTGGTTAGCACCTTAATAATGAAGTTCTCATCCATGAAGCTCATCAAGATTTATGGTGCGCATGACCACACCATTCAAATTAGGGATATATTGGCTCAACTCAATAACACTTGAGGTTGACATGTTGGAATCTTTCCTTGTGCAATACATTTTAAACACGCTTCCATTGTTGATAAGCAACGATATCACGTCCACCCTCGCAATATCGCGGCCTGCCCCGGCGATATTGCGGCCCGCTGCAATGTCTATAAATAAGAGGCAACTTTCCCTATTCTAGGCACTTAAACTTAGACCCTTAGCCAAACTATAGCAATTTTACCATTCCAGAGTTAGAATAATTTCCAGGTGCCCATAGTAGGGATCTTAAAGTGAACGGATCTTTATTCAAGCAAATTGTACCTGAGCACACATTTGTGTACGGCAATAAAGACAAACTTTTTGATAAACCTTGTAGCATGTGGACTAAGCTAAATAGGAATTAATTATTGTTAAATGTTTAAATGCTTTCCTAGATAATTAATCTCTCTCAACCCTTGACTCTCTTAGTTAAGTGCACTCAGTACGACTGCTTCGAGCATGTGTGTAATGCTTGGTAACTCAATAACAAGTAGCGTTTGGTAATCCCAACAACGTTGCACTGGTTCAGAGTGTGTGCGGCAAGTGGGAACGAATACTGGTGCTATGATAATTAAAACTTAGTTAGTGAATAGTTAATGAAAGTTAGTCATTTAGTTCTCTTCACCTTTCCCTATTAGCATAGACATTAAAAAGATAAAAGATATAAAAATCATATACCTCAAGCTTACTTAACCATACAACTGTGATAATACAAGTAAGTTTGGGAAGACAACAATTGATTAACCTTAAGTGTTCCATTAAGGCACGTAAGCATTTAGTCCCTGGAGTTCGACTGGATCGCGCGTGAGATGCTCGTATTCATATAGTTGAGTGTAGGAGGTACCTCGCCACTCATCATTGGCGTCGTTGCTAGGGACTTAGTTGTTTGTGCGCTACATAGAACATAGGAGATCATTCATATTGTTGGGATGCTAGAACGAACCCTTAGGGTTGATCAAAAGAAAAATAAGACAACAATAAATAGCACACCGAACAAGACAAAAATGTCTTCTTCTACATACAAAAGCACTTCACTGCCTAGGACTTACACAAAAGACAGTCGATGGCACAACACATGTAACCAAGATCTGCCAGTGCCTCAATAGTTCCGTGTGGTATATATTCATCACAATGAATATGTACCTGACTTTACCTTTATTCTCCATCAAGATGAACAACTACGTTGGAGAGACTTGGAGGGTAACATAGTGTTGCCTCCGGACCAAGTAGTCCCCAACATGCTTCTTCGTGCTCTCGCACGTGTAGGCATGTCACAATTATACATGGAATACGTTGCATGTGATTATGACACAAGGGATTACCATCCCACAGAAGCGCAAAGTCAAAGGGACTTGCGACAGGAGAGATACTATACATCGTTGAATGGCAAAGGACCTCATAACGCTCCACCCATCTTAAGCGAAATTGAGGGTGGTGAACCTATTTCAATAGGTTTTCCACAAAATGATGTTCCCCCTCCTAATGATGGTCAGGAGGTGATGTATCAGAACCTCCACTCCATGGTTCACAATCCTGGTTCTGATCCCCACGAACACCAAGTGTTCAACAAGGGAACACAAACAAATGATAAGGATGGGTAGTCTGATCGTAATCATGATTAGGATCGAGACCACCAAAGAGAGGGTAGGAAACATTGTCATGGCAATGGTTCTCCTTCTTCTTCACCTTCATCATCACATTCACCCTCTCCTTTAGTATCAGGATGCAGTCATAAAGAACCTAACCGTGAGGATAATGGTAAACATGGTGAGAAACCTGGATGAGAGAGTTGAGAACAAGGATGAGGGCACTGTAGAGAATCGCGGCATAGAAGAAGGAAGAGTAGGGAATTGCGTAGACATCACAGACACTATGAATGAAATGACCACGAAGAACCCCTACTCGCAACCCGAAGCATGTTAGACATCACGGAGGTCGTAAGAATTCCCACAAGGTACCAAAAAGATAGCAGGATCAAGAGGTTAGACATGAATAACATCCCACGATTTGAGGGGGGATACAACGCTGATCCTCAAAACCACTTACAAGCAGAAAGCTGGTACTGGTCCTTAGAACTAGAATCCATTCGAAGGTGGAGTATGATGCTAAAACTGTTTAATGATAAGTATCAAATGTACTCCTAGGTGTCCAACCTACGAAAGAAAATCCAAGGATGGAAGCAGGGAAGTCATGCACCCTTGGATGCTTCCATGGGCCGATGTTATGCACTATTACATCATTGCCCGAGCCATGGTTACTCGTAGCAGGATCAACTACGCCATCTTGTAGATGGACTTAGGCATGAAACAAGGAAAACCCTTGGAATGTATGCGCAAGGGAGATTATTAGAGCTTAGGTCCCATCAGGTTCATAGATTGCTGGAGCAAGTAGCCAAGAAAGAAGGAGAGTTACGTAAGAGAGAAAGTGCAGAAGAGTACAATCGAGATCCTTCCCTCCAAAAAAGGGGAGTAAGATTTTGTGAGGAGGAGGAAGAGTCACCACTCGAGGAGATGGTGAATAGGAAATCCAAAAATTAACAATAGAAGTGTCGGCAAAGGTAGACCAAATGTGGGACTCCCCAGATAGTAGATTTGAAACTATTCTTAAAATTGTAGAGGAGTCTAAGGAGTGAGGTAGTGACTATGAAAAATGGAAAAAGAGGGACTTGGACCATGCACGTAATAAAGGTAAGGGTAAAATGGCCATCACCAAAGAGGTTGTGGATTCTGATACGGACAATGATGGTGGATGTGAGATATGTCAATATGACCATTCTAAGGGATGTTGTCTAGTAATCTCACACCTATAAGAGTCTGGGGTGTATTCACTCAACCCATGACTTAACAAATGGTAAGCACCCTGACGGTTACCTTATTCCCAAGGTAACCCAAGGAAGTTCCACCAACCTTTAATGTATTATCCAAGTGGAACTCCACCACAACCTATTGAGCAACACTAGTAGTGGCAATACCCACAATCATGGGGGATGCCATTGCCACGAAAAAAATATCCTTATTGGCAACCGGATCCATATCGCTATTATGTGCAGCAGCCAATCTTCCCACGTGACTTTGTTGGTCACATGACACCACAACGTCACTAAGAAGCTTAGGAGTATTATAGGACTCCTTCTCCTGGGAGAGACAACCCATAAACATACCATCCTCCAAACCCATCTGCAGCTCTCACATCGATAGCTCCATTACCACATGCTCCAACAATGCAAGGGGAACTCCCCACTCAACTACAACAACGCAATGCTACGAGAGCTATAAACCTTCAACCTATTGCTAGTTTTGACAACCATACAAAGAGACGATCTTTCTTCAGAACCAACAGTCCAACCAAACTCTCACAACCACAAGCGATTAAGCCTCTAAATGCTTCTCCATCAAATAAGGCTTCAGAGCTTCCTTCAAACCAAAAATAGAGCTCAACACACATAGTTATCTTAACACATGTTGTCATTAACTAGATTAAGGAGGCCCACCTTCCCAACAAGTTCTCTGACCCTAGAAGCCCTCTAATCTCTCTCCAAGTCGCTGGGAATGAACCATGTACAGCTCTTCTGGACTCAGGTTTCGAAGTCAAATTAATATCACAAGAGATGTATAAAGCGTGGAACCTACCTCCACTAAAGAAGAGAAATATTTGCTTATAGTTGGCTGACCAGTCCATCACTGTCCCCTTGGGACTGGTGGAGGACATCGTTACCACTGTGTGTGGGTGATCATACCCAGCTGATTTCCTAGTGATACAAGTAAACAATGACAAAGGGAACTTCCCAATAATAATGGGAAGATCATGGTTAAGTACCATAAATGCATGCCTAGGAATCTGCGATCTTTCCCTGGAAATATCTAAGGAAAACACTTTTGAGAATATCAAAAAGAAAGTTCCATGCATCACATACAGTGATACAGGATGTGATGGCATACAAGAATGTTTAACATTGCCTGCATGCAACTGGTGTGCCCAAGAAATTAACATACAAAAGTGCCTATATGTAGTAACCACATAACAAGAATACACCCAATGATTGGTAGCTGATTAAGAGAGCAACTCACCAACGTTCATGGAACTAACTAGGGGAATAACTTTTTTCCATGTTGAATGCATAGATGCATTGGAGTAAGAGTGTCACCAACTTCCAACCCTTAACCTGAAAACATCAATAGGGGGAAGCTGGAAATTCCTAAAAAGTTCAAACAAGCACTTCGATAAAAGATTACTCGTCAATGTGCAACAGACTAAACCTTACCATGAATCTAGAATGGTCAATGCACATAACACATCAAAGAAAGGATGATCTTGCTCATTATTTTGGATCTCCCCCTTTCAACTTAGTCATGAGGGAGATGGCCACCTATGCTGATCAATCAAGGCCCTTAGTTCCTTTTTAATTTTTTGTTTTACACATTTTTGTTTTACAAATTTCTTTAAATTCTCTTATTTTTGTTTTACAACATTATTTATACTCTTTCAATTTTTGTGTGTTTGATTATTTTGTTCAATTCATCACCTAATAAGTGCTCCTGATGATGGTATGAATGGTATTCTATTGATTGCCAATGTTTGATTTTTACCTTTGAGTTATAATGTTGATACTAAGGTATGGTTCTTTTGATATAACAGGCAATGAGTCCATGTCATCCATGCATCCATGAAATTCTATGGTCTCTCTGGGCTTGGAACTATACAGTCCCTTTCCTTCAATAATAAGAACTATCAACAAATTGGTGACTGGGTATTTCTCAAACTAAGGAAGGATTTAAGGATTGAAAAGGGTGTAATTTCAAGAGGATTTGATGCATTTTTGCTACCCATTCTCTTGGGTGCTTGAATGTTTTCTTTTTGAGTTTTTCTTACCATTCTAACATTGCTCCATTATCAAGAAGCTGAGCTAATAAAAATAATACATCTTTGCATGGTGTGGTTCTCACGCAAAAAAAAAAAAAGGGAAAAGTGAGAATTCAAAGCACATCCGTTAGACGAAATAATCATTTGGGCTACAAGCATTAGTTATGGAACTGAATAAACATGTTCCCTCTAACTAAGACCCTTCCTCACTTCCTATTTTCTCCTTTTTCGTTTCGTCAAAATGGTAGTGACTCTTTGGTGGAAGCATTCTTGTTACTTCAAGTGGATGGATTGGCCAAATGTATTAATGTGAAGTCATTGGATGTGGATTGTTTGAGGCTGGATTTGGAATGAGATCTACTAAGTCACATTAACCATTAATACACAAGGGGCTGTACACCACCTTGTTCTTGAAACTCCATTCCATTCTCTTCTTTCCATCCTTCCTTCTCCATTTTCCACCTCATTGCTAGTTGTATCAATAGTCCATATTTTGGTTGAGGCATTGTTTTCTTTTTGGTAAATTCTTATGGTTAAGACTTTAACTCTTGCTTCCAAATGACATTTCTAAAGCCTACAAACTTTTTCAATGTGGGATTGTTAGGGCATTAAGGGCATGAACCTACTTTGGGGAGGACCCACTGGCATTTCTCTTTGATGCTTGAGTTAATTTCTTTCCCTTAAACATTTTTGTAATCAACATTTATTTTGTTCATTTTCTCCATATTTCGTAATCAACATTTATTTTGTTCATTTGGTGCTTGAGCATGCTTTGGGGAGGATCCACTGACATCCATTTTATCGATGTTTTCGTTGTTTCTTTTTCTCCATATTTCCTATTCCTTATCTTTTTCTATTCTCTCACTAATGGAGGTTCACTCTCAGTCATGGGGGTCTTAGTCCAATTTTTTCAATTTTCTCTTAACCCCTACACCTTGGGTAGTCACTAGTGTTATATCTTCAAAATTCTCATCAGCCATACCACAACTTAGCCAATGGACCTTTCACCAAGGCAAGGTATCAATTGCATTGTGATTCATTTACCCTTGCTAATTTAAGACTATGTTGTGTGTGGAAACGGTAATCATACACTAATGGATTGGATCTGGAGGGGACATTTCGGATGGATCGGTGTTGGAGTAGTTATGCAAGGAACAAGATTGATGACGCATCTATGGATGGATAACGAAAAACATAATCTTGGTGTTGGCAGCATCAGACTTCTCTTTTTCTTTCTCTCTCCTCTCTCAGCTGCCAAATAAGTCTAGATGTCAAATGTGTATAGTGTTCACTCTTGTTGTCATGAACACTAATTTTGTCATGTGTTGTAATGATGATCCAATCACATGTCACCCCATTCACCATTAGTGTCATTCAAGTCAATAATCCCATACCTTCCCAATATTTTGTAAGGAACTCAAGGATGAGTTTTCATTTAGTCATGGGGTATGATGAGTTGTGATATTGTGGCCCGCCACAATGTCTATAAACAAGAGGCGGCTTTCCCTATTCTAGGCACTTAGACTTAGACCCTTAGACAAACTATAGTAGTTTTACCATTCCAGAGTTGGAATAATTTCCATGTGCCCACAGTAGGAGTCTTAAAGTGAATGGATCTTTATTCAAGCAAATTGTACCTGAGTACACATTTGTGTACAACAATAAAGACGAACTTTTTGATAAACCTTGCAGCATGTGGACTAAGCTAAATAGGAATTAATTATTATTAAATGTTTAAATGCTTTTCTAGATAATTAATCTCTCTCAAACCTTGACTCTTTTAATTAAGTGCACTCAGTACGACCACTTCAAGCATGTGTGTAACTCTTGGTAACCCAGTAACGAGTAGCATTTGGTAATCCCAGCAATGTTGCATTGGTTCAAGGTATGTGTGGAAAGTGGGAACAGATACTAGTGCTAGGATAATTAGAACTTAGTTAGTGAATAATTAATGAAAGTTAGTCGTTTAGTTCTCTTCACCTTTCCCTATTAGCATATACATTAAAAAGATAAAAGATATAAAAATCATATACCTCAAGCTTACTTAACTATACAATCGTGATAATACAACTAAGTTTGGGAAGACAACGATTGCTTAACCTTAAGTGTTCCATTAAGGTGCGTAAGCACTTAGTCCTAGGAGTTCGACCGGATCGCGTGTGAGACACTCATATTCGTATGGTTGAGTGTAGGGGTAGCTCGCCACTCATCAACTGTAGTATTGACCCTTTAGGATTTTTTATAACACACATAGGGATAAATGGTCAATCAATGAACTAATGATCATGTGTGTGCAAGAAGATGGTAGACTTGCAATGGAAGCGAAAGAGAGTGTGCATCTGGCCACATAAGAAAAGAGTAAAGAACAAGCCAAAGGCAAGTGGAAGGTCAAATTTCCTGCATAAGCTAATATTACGAAGAAATCCAGATGCTTTTTTTGCAAAAAGAAAGGGCACATAAAAAAGTATTGTCCTAAATATTAGAAATGGCTTGAAAAGAAAGGTACTCAACTCTTGCTTATTTGTTTTGAATCTAATATGGTTGATGTTGGCCATGACACATGGTGGATTGACTCTGGTTCTACAATCCATGTTACCAATTCCTTGTACGGGGTGCAAAACCTAAGGAAACCAGTGAAAAGTGAGTCATGCATCTATTCAGGCAACAAGATGCACTCACATATGGAGGCAATCGAAATATGAAAATTAGTTTTAAGTAGTGGTTTTGTTTTAGAGTTGGAAAAGACATTTTATATTTCTAGTTTTTCAAAGAATTAAATTTTTGTTTCAAGACTTGTATCACTGGATTTTCCTTTAATTTCTTAAATACTATATTTAGTCTATATTATAGATATGAACTTATTGGAAATGGTACATTGATAGATGATCTTTCCAACATTAATTTATAAAAGGAAACTTCTCATACTTCTATGCATGTTCATGCTAGCATTAAGAGATGTGCTATGAATGATAAATCCTCTATGTTGTGGTATCATAGATTAGGACATACCTCTATTGAGAGGATTAAGATATTAGTAAATGATGGAGTACTTAGTACTCTAGATTTTTCTAACTTTGATGCTTGTGTAAACTGCATAAAGGGAAAGTAGACTAATATATCAAAGAAAGATGCCAATAGGAGTTCAGATATATTAGAGATCATACATATAGATATTTGTAGTCTAGATATAGATGCAAAGGGTCAAAAGTATTTTATTATCTTTATTGATGATTACTCACGATATATGTATCTCTACCTACTTCATAACAAGAGTGAAGCTTTAGATGTCTTTAAGGTGTTTAAGGCTACAGTAGAGAAATAATGCAGTAAGTAAATAAAGTTAGTGAGATCTTATAGAGGTAGTGAATACTATGGTAGATATACTGATGATGGACAAGCACTTGGTCCATTTGCTAAGTTTCTTCAAGAGCATGGAATTATTGCCCAATACACTATGTCTGGTTCTTCAAACTAGAATGCTGTGGCAGAAAGAAGAAACTGAACATTATTGGACATGGTGTAGAGTACGTTTAGCAACTCCAAGCTTCCTAAGTCCTTTTGGATTGAAGCTCTCAGGACAATGATGTATATATTAAATTGAGTTCCAACTACGATTGTCTCAAAGACATCATTTGAATTATGAAAATGTTGAAAACTAAGTTTGCGACCTATATGTGTTTGGGGATGCCCATCTGAAGTAAGAGTCTATAATCCATAAGAAAAAAAGCTAGACCCAAGGACCATAAGTGGGTATTTCGTTGGATATGCTAAATGGTCTAAGGGACATAAATTTTATTACCCATCACATACTACTAGGTTTATGGAATCAAGGAATGATAAATTTCTTGAGAATGACTTGATTAGTGGGAGCAGTAGATCTTGGAACATTATTTGTAAGATAGATCATATAGACGTTCAACCCACTACTTCAAATGATAGACTAATTGTTGTGTGCAATATGCCTAGAGCACAAATGTGTAATGAACAACAACTAGTCATTAAAGTTTCACAAACTGTTGATCAAGAAGGAGTAGATCCAGCTGAACATCAAATACTAGAACCTATTGAACAGCCTATTGAACATCATGATCCTTAAGAGAATGATGATCCAACATTAAGAATATCTACTAGAGTAAGACGATTAGCAATTCCTAGTGACTATATGATGTATCTACATGAGTCTGACTACAACATATGAGCCAAAAATGATCCCGAAACATTTTCACAAGCCATGAGTTGTAAAGAATCTAACTTGTGGTATGATGCCATGAAAGACAAGATGAACTCTATGTCATCTAATGGAGTTTGGGATCTTGTCAGGTTGCCTGATGGTGTAAAAGCCATTGGATGCAATGGGTCTTTAAGACTAAGAAAGACTCATTGGACAACATTGAAAGATATAAGGTCAGAATTGTCACTAAAGGGTTCACTTAGAAAGAGGGAATAGATTACAAAGAGACATTTTCTCCTGTATCTAAGAAGGAATCTCTTCTTGTTATCATGGCATTGGTTGCCCATTCTGATCTTAAATTACATCAAATGGATGTGAAAACAACATTCATCAATGGTGATTTAGAGGAAAAGGTTTATATGAAACAACCTGAAGGATTTTCCTCTAGTGATGATGAGCAATTGGTATGCAAGCTCAGGAAATCCATATATGGATTGAAACAAGCCTCCCATTAATGGTACTTAAAATTCCATGATATCATCACTTCATTTGGTTTTGAAGAAAACATCATTGATCAATGTATATACTAGAAGGTCAGTGGGAGCAAAATCTATTTCCTTATTCTATATGTGGATGATATCCTTGTTGCAACCAATAATAGTGGATTTCTATACAAGGTGAAACATTTTCTCTTTAGGAATTTTGACATGAAGGATCTAGGTGAGGCATCTCATGTCATTGGCATTTAGATCCATAGGGAAAAATCTAGATGTATTTTCATATTATCGTAGGAAACCTATATCAATAAAGTTTTAGAGAGGTTTTGGATGAAAGATTTTTCACCAAGTATAGCACCTATTGTGAAGGGTGATAGGTTCAATTTGAACCAGTGCCCTAGGAATGATTTAGAGAAAAGTCAGATGAGCAACATTTCGAATTCTTGAGCTATTGGAAGCCTTATGTGTGCTCAGGTCTGCACAAGACCTGACATTGCATTTGTTATTGGAATGTTGGGAAGATATTAGAGTAATCCAGGTATTACCCATTGGAGGGTTGCAAAGAAAGTGATGAGGTACCTTCAAGGTACAAAAGATTACATGCTTATGTATAAACAAACTGGCTCCTTAAAGGTGACTGGCTACTTCTATTTAGACTTTGCTGGCTATGTTGATTTATAGAAATCAACATCTAGTTATGTTTTTATGCTAGCTAGAGGAGCTATATCCTAGAGGCATGGAAAACAAACTTTGGTTACTACTTCCACTATGGAGGCAAAGTTCGTTTCTTGTTTTGAGGTTACTTCACATGATGTATGATTAAAGAGTTTCATATCAGGGCTTAGAATTGTGGATTCTATATCTAGGCCATTAAGAATGTTTTATGATAATCCAATTGCTATCTTTATAGCTAAGAATAATAAGAGTGGCAGTTGAAGTAAACACATCGACATAATACATAGCCATAAGAGAACACATTAAGAAAGACAAAGTGGCCATTAAGCATATATTTACTGAATTGATGATAGCTGATCCTTTGATAAAAGGAATGCCACCAAAGTCATTTAAAGATCATGTAGTTTGGATGGGACTTGGTCGATAATGTAATTTGTTGTATATACAACTTTATAGTTTTAATGAAACTCTTATTCAGTTGTGTTATTTTCTCATATGGTTTGTGCATACAGTTATGAAAGAGTAAATTTACATATGGCCGGACTTAGAATAAACATTGTTTTATTCATAAAGTTAGTTCCCATATAAGAAATTATGTTTGAGAGATAATGCATTGTAATACATGGAAGATACTACTCACATTAAGAGGAACTTTTGCCATGATTTATGCATTTACTTAAACTCTATACTTGATTAAATATGAAGACCAAGTGAGAGATTGTAACACGCATTTATGCATATACATCAAGTAATGCATTTTCCATGTTTATGCGTACACATCAATTAGCATGTTTTCCATGTTTATGCGTAATGCATTTTTCACGTTTATGCATACACATCAAGTAACACGTTTTCCACTATTTATGTGTATGTTAACGCATTAAGGTGGCCTCCATATTCGTTTACACATTGGCATTAGGTTTGTTAATGCATTTACGTGTTGGCATTGGGTCTCTTATTGTTTTCTATTTTGTCATGGTAACGATTCCGTGGCTTATAAATTCGTTCTTGCTAAAAAAAACAAAGGCACCATGAATCATAGTAGGATTATAGTTATGGTCTCTTTCACATATGCTTAAAGGTTGCATACACCATCATTGTAGTTGTAGAGCACTAATGTAAAAGAAGAATCTAAACACCAAGTTTAATCTGAGGCATCAATGGCTATAGATTATAGATTAGCTCCATTTGCATTTCTGGTTATTTATGCATGTGAATTTCTTGTGCCATTTGCTTCTTCATTGGCCATTTCTGGTTATGTGTGCATGTGAATTTCTTGTTCCATTTGCTTCTGCATTGTGCATTGCCGGTTATCTATGCATCTAGATTTTTTGTGCAATCCACAAATTTTGTTTTACTCATGTTTTTAACTGGGTAGTATGTGTCATTGGATATGTTGATAACCTTCACTCTTTCAGATGATAGATTTTCGATTCTTTTAGTTTTTCTTCTCTAACAAGTTCGTTCATGAGCAAGTAATGATAGTTGATGCTTCCTGTGTTGCAGCTCAAAGAAACAAAAGTGACCAGGCACTGCAGTACGCAGGATGTGATCACAGTGAATGGCATGTACCTGGGCCTACAGTGACGGTCCGCGAGGGCCACATCGGGCCACATCGTCATAGTTAACGTCGTAAACAAATGCAAACATAACGCCACTGTCCACTGGTAAACGATTGGAAATGCAACTGCTTATGTTCTGTTGCAATGGCAGGGTTGAATTTGATGGCAATATTTTACCTGTTTTAGTATTTCACCGTAAAATACGCAGAAAATAGTAGAATTTCCAGTTTTCATAAGCATACATTTCTAGTAACATATTATTAATAAAATCATAAACTAACGCTACAACAAGCTTAATGGTGCTGTGTCTTATGCTTCAAATGGTTGCGAGTTGCTCAGCTATTTTGAGTGTCGCGCCATCACGTTTAATTGCTTTCTTGTAAATTTCATCACAAAATCTTTGATGAGTACCGGTTTGGTTTAATTCGCACGTTTGCAACATATTTGTCCGGACCATCCTTTGTAATCTTTTTACAAAATCAACATGGATTTTTTCCTTAATACTCAGATTACATTATTTATGTTTTCGAACATGCCTCCACGCTATTATGGAGTGCTGGTTCCTCCAAGGTGCGAAGGATGTAAGCCATATGGAGTATTGTTTGATTATTTCAAGATCTCATAAAACTTGACATGTAAAAAACCGTGTTAGAGCCACATGCCAATATCAAACCTGCCCGGTAAACGGTGTAAAGTCGGTGAATGTCGGCTAATAAAGTTTTAATTTCGGAAGAGTTCAGAATTTCTTTTGAAGGGTTAACAGTGATAATCTTAAGTTTGCGCAGGCGGGTACTCTAAATCCTGTGGCAGAGAAGTTGCGTCAGCGAGGTACGCGTGCCCTCTGACATGCTTGCAGAGACTCTCTGCGATAGTGTAGAGTCTGAAAATCCCTTGTCAGTTCGTTATCCTGTGTTGCATATGTAAGTTAAAAACGCTCTCTGCAAAGTCAAAAAATTACTGAAGGGTACGTCGACACTGTACTCGGGCAAAATGAAAAAACTCTTTACTGTGGCGAAGTGGTATGTAGGCAGTCTGCTCAAATCCTCCCAGTAAGTAGTCGGTGTCCCGCACATCCAGAGATAAGTCAGATAACCCACGTGATCTCATCTGTGTACCGCCTAACCCTTATGGGCTGACCCAATATACTATTTGTTTCGCTCTCTCTTTCTGTGAGGTAAATTGAACTGAAAAGATGCGGTCAGATAACCCAGGTGATCTCATCTGTGTACCGCCTAAACCTTATGGGCTGACCCAATATACTATTTGTTTCGCTCTCTCTTTCTTTGAACTGAAAGGTTGCAGGTGGACGCCTGGGTCCTCTACCTCTATAGTATGACTTTATGTCTGTATCCAATGATTTGGTTTTATTATATCACTTCGTTTCGGTATCTAATGGTTTTATTTTCAACGAATTCTTTCCCTTCCTTCCTGGTCTGTTTTCTGTCCCTAATTCTCTGCCCCTTGTCCTCATCTGGTATGAAATATACCAAGTCTGCAGCTTTCCACCCAAAATACATAAACCTAGACTCCATAAATCTATTACATGACTCCATGAGGGTCATGTAATAAATCTATGAAATATACGAATTCTGCAGCTTTCATCATCCTGCGTCCGCGAAACTTCGTGTACCCATAACAGAAGCCGAAGCACGAGGAAATCTTGATCTTGGGCGAGTGGTGGGACGCCGTTGTTATGGCACTCGTCCCCTATGCCAGGAATTCCGGAGGTATGATCCCAAACTCCGACGCACTCGTCATCAATGGCAAGCCCGGCAACCTGCAAGACTGCTCTCTAGAGGCCCCGCTGACCTGTTCTTCGCTGCCGCAAAAATACAAGGCAGCCCTCAACAAAAAGAGGACTACCCCGATCGGTAACGCTTGGATGGAGTATTAAAAAGAATCTGGGTTTACGGTTATGGTTATTAAAAAGTATGCAAAGGCGTCTGCACCTCGTGATACGCAAAAGCATAAATGAAGCGTGAGTTTAACGGTAACCGTCTTAGCCTATGCTATGAGTGTGAGCGCTGTAAACCCAGATCGATGATTATTTAGTTATTTAAGGGACCTCCCTCACCTCAATTTTTGTACCCATCACATACATGCATCCCTTTTCTATCCCATTCTTATATTCTTCTATTGCATGAGAGAGAGGCTTCTTCTTGTTCTCTCGTTGTGATGAAGATCCTTCTGCATTTGCCTGTGGTTCCATTGCTCTTTATTTTCATCTCATTTCATATTTTGCCACCAAATCTGCTAACACATTATCCAAAGTTCTTTTTACAACAAACTTTTTATTTCTTTTTTAAATCTTAAGATGTTAGAGATGTTAGGCTTTGTCTTACTATCAAATATTTATGGTATTTTTAGACTAGAAAATATTTGTGAATATTTTATTAAAAACTTTTACCTGCCTTGTAACCTAAGGCTTCTATCCTTTATGCTCCATGAAGAAGGAAATAAAATAACCTTTCTTATTTGAGAAGTCCTTCACTTTGATGCATAGAGCCTAGAGTAGGCAAGGAAACATTAGAAGAGGGACATAGGACAAAAGATGATCTAATTTTTGTTCAAGAGGGATCTTCTCAACTTGAAAAAATAATTTTTATATATTTTATATTTTTCTAAAAAGCAAACCTTGTTTACTTCTTAGATATTTGAGCCATATATCTATTTTTATGAATAAATAATAAAGTATGACAAATATGAATTTTTTTCTATGTGGTTGAAACCATGAGATTCTAATGAATATTTTTCTTTTGGTGTGTATTATTTAATATTATTTTTGATATATTAATATTTTATTATTTAATTTGGTAAACTTAAAATATGAATAACTTTATTTTTAGATGTCCAATTGAGGTGAAACAAGTGTCATTGGGATGATTGTTTTACACACCATTTTATGATGCAACTAATGGAACTTTTGATAACATCCATTTTGTGGTTGCATAAATTTTAAATTTTTTTGAAATAAATTTTATTTAATTATACATGTGAGTATTATAAAATTTTGTTGCACTACATTGATCTATTGTATTTATGCTCCAAATTAATAGTTTTTATCTATTTTACCATTTCCTTTTGACTTAGTAAATCAAGGTTAAATCTAGATCCTTGGGGTTTGGTAGCATCTCTATTAGTTATTTATAGGATATTTAATAGATAATTAATAGGGGTGTTATAGTAACAATACATTCCTTCCTAGTAGGCAATCCTAGAGATGCTAAGCAAGACTTAAGAACAATTCGGTCTTCAAGGATTAGGACCTCTAGCAAATCTAGAACATATGCACATAGGAATCCTAGAAGGATGTCAAATCAACATGGCTCTTATAATAACTCATCATCCTAATCTTCATTTTATTACCGAGTTTTGATGAGAAAAATCATCGACCTAGGAAAAGAATTCCAAAAAAGAGGAAAGATATGAGTATGGTAGCAAGTAAGACATAAAGATTATCATGCCTGATGATGATCATGAACCATTATTGGAATCTAGAAACATGATACAAATTAGGGAGGCAATTAGAGTGCTAACTAAGCATGAAAAATAAAGTTGCATAAAGTGGTTAAACATGAAAAACATGCCCAAATTTGATAAAGGCTATAATATAAATCTATAGCATTATCTATAAGTTGTCCATGATGTCTATGTCTTCCAAAATATTAAAAGAAAATGATAAAAGCTAAAGTTATTTCTCAAGACACTTACTATGGAGTTAGAAAGTTGGTACTGCTTATTATTAGATCTTGATTCCATTCACCATGGATCACCATATAGAAGCTTTTTAATGAAAAGTACTAGATATACTCAAGGATGTTGATGAGCAGTGAGGTACCCTACACCCAACCATACGAATCACAAGTGTTCACGCATGATCTGGTCAAATTCTGTGGACTTCATCATTTTCAATGCACTAGCCATTTAGGAAGTGAATCTAGCCTTAAGGTCAATCATTGTTGTCCCAATTACACTTGTGACGTTCGTTGGTATGGTTAAGTGTAACTGACGCATTTGATTTGTATCATTTTTATGTTTTATAGTTGGGTGCTTGAAATGTAGATAAA
>MNCI01002793.1:3190-52049 GCA_015680685.1 Gnetum montanum | reverse complement strand
CCAAGCAAATACATGTTATGCTCAAAGCGGTCGTACTTATGTGTGTAATCTATCTCACTTAATTATCTCATTAACGTAATAAATAAGAAATATTTAATAAGTAATTGAAAGCATTTAATAATTAATTAAAAACATTAAATGCATAAATAAACTAGCTAATCTATCTAAAGTATTGCAAGGTTTATCAAAAAGCTTGTCTTTATTGCTACACACAGTATTGTGCTCAGGTACAAAAATGCTTGAATAAAGATTCGTACACTCAATGACTCTTACTACGGGCACTCAAGGAAAAAACATTCTAACTTTCAAATGGAAAAAATGTAAGAGCTTCGCTTCTACTAAAATCTAGATTACTATAAATGCGACTAGTAGGCACATATTTATAGGTAACAGATAGACACTGCGTCAATGAGGCTTGGTCGATGTAGCCAACCAACGATGACTTATCATACCCCCATGATTGAATGATAACTTGTCCTTGAGTTCTTTTACAAAATTGGGAAGGTATGGAATTATTGATTAACTTTTCTTCAACAAAATAAACTGACTCACTTGACAAAAAATGGAGTGCCCAGGTGTACAAATCAACACATTACCAAAATGGTGGTGTTTAGGACAAAAAATTGAACATTATGACACAACTATTCAAATATTAGACAAAACATTTGCAAATGGTGTGAAACTTGTTGGAGAAGATCAAATAGTCCCAGGTGGTGGTGGTTCCTAATGCTCCGAGGAACCCTCACTGACTTCATGCATTGGTGGTGGTTGAGGTGGCTATGGTTGTCTTGTTACTGCTGCAACTTCAAGTGGGAGGAAAAAAGCATTTAGTAGTGCTTTCATTTTCTCCTCCTTACTCTTAGGATCATGCACCATCCATGCAACTTCCCCAATGTGGCTTGGAATGGGTACATCCCAAGGACACAGGATTGCTGGAAACAACTCCTTATCATTGACAAACTAGGTAACAAACTGTTTGCGTTCAATGTGAAATACTCTCATTGTTTTCTTTAGTTGTTGGTAGTCATTCATCTATTTGGCTAGGTACTCAACGATAGATCATTGATTTGTGAATCGTCCTTTGAGAACTTCAAGTTTAGTGTTAGTAGTCTCAAGCTTTTGCTTGGTGTCCTTGTGGTGTTTGAACTTGGCCTTATATAGTAGATACTAGCTAACCACTTATTTTTCCAATTTCAACCACGACTGTCTGGCTATCAACATTACTAAGTTTGGATAATAGAGATTGGCCAACTCCATGTACTCTATCATTTTCTTGATCTGCAACTCCTTTAAGCATGTTTTCACTTTGTTGTAGGCATTATTCCCATCAAGGATGGGTTGCCACATCTCTCTTTCTTACTAGAGTTGTTAGAGGGCTTCATTTAGTTTTTCCTTTGTCATTTGGATTTGTTTTTCATTTACTTCTTTTAGCAAACCAACTTGGTCCCTATAGTGACTTTTCACTTTCTCAAATTTGAGAGCTTTGTTCTTCTAGGCAGTGATCTCAATGGTAGACTTTTGTTGCAAGGTGCGTACCTCCTCCATTGATAG
Organism: Gnetum montanum; assembly: GCA_015680685.1. Lineage (NCBI taxonomy): Eukaryota > Viridiplantae > Streptophyta > Gnetopsida > Gnetales > Gnetaceae > Gnetum > Gnetum montanum. Next base: position 50,498 of record MNCI01002793.1, on the reverse strand, counting down.
ATTACGATTCTCCATGATCAATTTCCTTAGTTCAGTGTTGAATTTGGCAAGCTACTCCTACTGTTGACAAATGAACTCTTGCATTTGATCTCTCTAAGCATCAACATTTTGTTGGTGATGATTTTGCATAGTCAATGCTTCATTTTCCTGGCACATCTAATTCAAGTCCTTTTTGATTGAGTGAATTTCAACTTCTACAATAGACTATTTGAAGATGGCCATTACTGCTTCTTTCTCAGCCTTTTGAAATCATTCTTGAAGCTATTTGATAGCTTCATCTCTTATTACTACTAGGCTAAGGATTTCTTATTCTACAAGTTGGGCACAAAGTTCAGCAACCTTTGCAGCCAAGCATTGATTTTGCTCTTAGGCCATTTCTAGTTGCCCTTCCAAGATGATGTATCTACCCCTTGCATTTAGTAGCTCCGAGTAGGTTGTGGTGATGTTCTCTGGGAGATCAAAGATGTTCAGAGTCTATTGCCTAGTTCCTACTAGTCATTTTAGCAATTGTTCATGCTGGGTTGCATTCAGTTTTTCACTAACTGTGCCTGTGGACATTTGCAGATCTTGGAGTGCAAATACATCTAGTACAAATGTCACGGGTGCATTTAGTACTTTAGCTACATGGTTAGCTACCACATTTGCTACTATCTCCTGCCCTTGGTGTTGCATCACCAAGATAGTTGCCTCTTCACCTTCCTACAACTTCACTAAGAAAGTGGTACCATTCCTAGAGATTTCTAGGAATAGATGGTATGTTTCTAGTGATATCGTTACCTCTTGAGCATTGGGATTTGACCTCGAAGGAAACTACGTTTTTTGGGCAGAGAAAATGGGCCCATCCTTCTCCATCTGACTAACTGTTCGGGCCACCTCATTAAGGTGACTCATCACTGGTAGATACATAGATGAATTCACCCCACTTATTCTTACTTGTTGATCTTATTTGCTCAAGAGAGATTCTTGAATTTGACGCAGATGCTCAAGGATTGTGTAGGCCTTTGGTGTTGTCTCCTGAGTGGATGGGGGTGGTAGTAGCTCCTCTATTTGAGTGATCATTGATGTCTTATTTTTCATGATTTCTGCCCATGATGCTAAGGGATCATGCCTAAGAGTGTTATTAGAATAGTAAACAATGCCTACCCTTTTGCAAAGTTTTTTGATAAGGCATGGAATGGGTAGGGTCTTCCTTCCACATTTGTTCTTCTTGAAGTACTTATTAATTTCCAAATAAATCAACTATGGAAGGTTAATGGGAAATTTCCTGCTTAGAGTAGTGCATGCTCGGGTAGAGAAAGTAGTCACCTTGCTTGGCCTCACCATTGGATTGAGGTGATAGGTTGCAATCTTGAAATAAATCTACTCCACTGGTGTGAGTGCACCATACTCCTTACGGTCCACCCCGTAGCATTATTGGGTCCATTCTCTTTTTGGTTAAGGATCACCTTTTGTTGATATCTTTGTCAACTATGTTCAAATGTCTGGCAACCCCAATGCTTGTGCAATGGCTTCCACTAAGTAGGACACTTGAATGTCCTTGATTTTTACAATGGATCCTAGCCTTTGACTATTCTAGAAGAGATAGGTCTCTCCCATGTACCATTCCCCACTGGATATGATGTCTGGCCACATAGGAGAGGTTTGCAATTGTGTCTTCACATCCTCTAGAGCTTTTTCCAAAAATGGCTCAAAGTTTATCTCTTGAAGAATTGATCTTTGGATTTCTCAGGACTTGATGATGTCTAGGTAGGCTTGAGTTAGAGTGACTTCAAGCCTTGGCATAGGTCCAGACACTTGTCCTTGTTGGGATTGTTTTGTAGGCACTTCTTCCTATGGAATCTATTGAATAGATTCCACTTTAGGCTCCTCACAAAGAGGTCCCATTGCATGGATCACCTCTTGTTATTCTTGCCATTGTTCCTATTGGCCCCTTCTAGCTCTAGGTCATTTCTCTCCTATTTGTGAGGGTTCTCCTTCTTGTGAATACTTTTGTTTGGGTGCCATCTATAATCGCAATTAGACCATGGATTAGCAATCATTGTGTAACCTTAAAATAATTGAGATATCTTAACTCTTGAGGATAGTTACACTTGGCTAAGTTGTGATTATGGTTGATTTAATTAACTCAGTTGTTATTTTTATTTATGCATTATTATTGATAAATTATCTTGGAGATTATTGGAAGGGTTAACTATTGAAAGAGTTGAGGTTTTTATGTTGTTAAGGTTACTAATCCTTGGAAGAGTTAGAAAACATTTTCAAAAATTTGATCAGAAACCTTAAGGTTTATGACCCCACAATAAAGATCTTACCTTCAGTAAGTGTAGGATCAAAAATTAAGTGATTTGGATAAACGATTTGAAAGTTATGGGCTTTGAAAGGTTTTGGGCTCTGAAAAATTGCAAAAATTCCTTGTGTTATGAGAAAATTGCAAAAAATTATAAAGTATCTGATGGTATATATAGTATTTTTGCATGACGTCGATGAGGCCTCATTGACATAGTTGTTGACCACCATTAACTTTTGTTGACTTTGATCAAACTTTGAAAATACAAGGAACTTTTTGATGAAATTGGGATCAAACAAAAGCTTAGAATACTAAGAATAGTATGAAATCATGAGAAGAGGGGATTCAAGTTCATAAATTTGAGAAAATGGAGAAAATTTGATTTAATGGATGAATGTAATGAAAAATTAAGGAGTATTAAGAGGTTTACACAATGGAAAATACGAAAAGTGATGTCAAAGGCAAGGAACCTTAACTAATCAAGCCAAAAGCTATGCAAGTGGATCTTTCCCATAGTAGGCTCATGCAATTTTTGCCCTTGCATAACCTCAACTAAGGAGTCCATGGGTCCCATAGTCAATTTAATGATCATGACAAGTTAAGGACCAGTTGAAAAGAATCCACTCAAGAATCCCAACACATTAGACTAAGACATAGTGTACAACATAGAATCTGATAGTGAGGTGAATTATGGCAGCATGGATGGATGATAAAGAAGGTGAAATGGAGTTCCAAATTGAGGTCATAAGAAGTCCCTTGTGAAATTTGTGGTTAAAATGACCCGAGAAGTTTCATCCTCAGTCCAAACCAAAACCATCCAGTTTCAGTGACTTCGCATTGCCACTCTAAGACCAGTCCACCCACTCGAGATATAAGAGTGCTTCCAAAAAACAGCCACCATTCCACAAGGATAAGAAAGAAGAAGTAGGAAGTGAAAGAGAGGGCCTTAGTTAGAGGGGACTATCAAGCATATGTGCATGTTATTCAAGTCCCATAACTAGTGCTTGTAGCTCTTTTATTTGTCCAAGGGGTGTGCTTTGAATTACCATTGTTTTTTTTGAAATGGGAACCACACCATGTGAGGACTTATTCATGTAGAAGGGATGTGCTTTGAATTCCCATCATTTTTTTGAATGATGGGAACCACACCATGCAACGAGATTATTTATTGTCCTATTATTGGTTGGTATGGAATAGTAAGAAGTTCACGAAAACCACTCAAGTACTCAAGCAAGAAGAAGATTACAAAGAGTATTGAGTCCCCTTGAAGTCACAGCCTTTACAAACCTTTGGATCCTTCCTAATTCCTAAACTACCAAGGTTACCAATTGATTAAAAGTTTCTTTAATGAAAATGAACCTCAAATTCCCAAAACAAGAAAAACCATAGAGTTCTCTAGATGGGCAGATGATGTGGACTCACTACCTGTTCCATGAAAAATAAATCATGCCGAAGTCATCAGACATCAAAATTCAAAAATAGAAACTAGACATTGACAATCACACATTAAGCACAAACCATTATTAGTAAACAATAATAGGAGCATTGTGTCCTATGACAATAAAGTAAATTTACTAGCAAGAATGAGAAAATATCATACTTAAAAAATAAAAATAAAAATAAACCAAAAATAAAGTAAAATATATCAGAAGGTATAAAATAATCAAGAAGGTTTAAAGGTACTAAAGATGATGTAAAACAAGAAAAATTCAAAAATAAAAAATTTATGAAATTAAAAATATGAGAAACAAAAAAGGTCGAAAAATTGAGAGGCCATGGTAATGGTCAACATGGATGGCCATCTTCCCCACAACTGAGTTGGAGGGAGGAGATTTAAAAAATAGAACAAGGATGTCCATTCATTGAGGTAGTAGTTAGACTAGCCTGTCTTGGTTCTAGGAAAGGTTTTACTTGTTGGATATTGACCAACTACTTTTTATTTGGACTGTTAGGTTTGTAAATTATCATGGCCCTAAAGGAAAAGGTTTGATTAATTATATAAGATCCCTCCCACAATGTTTGGAATTTTTTCTTTTAGGGTACATGTCTAGGGTTACAGTAAAGAACCTTATCTCTGGGTTGAAATTTTACTTTTATGATTCTAAGAACATGACATTGCTTGTTGAATGCCTTATTCACCTCATTCAAGGATAGGGCCACTAAGAAATTTTCATCTTGCATGTTCAGATTGATCATTCTTTCCTTTTGTGCTAAACTTAGGTTAAGATTTAGATCATAGGCCTTTGAGAGAGTATGGAGCTCAGATTGAATTGGGAGTGTTAGAAGTTTACCGTACACTAACTCATAGGGAGAATATCCAATAGAAAGTTTCCAAGTTGAACAATAAGCCTAGACAACTTTGTTAAGTTTTGTACTCCAGTCCTTCCTATATTTGCTAATGGTCTACATTAGTATTTTTGTAATCTCTCGGTTGGTTACCTCTACTTGACCATTAGCTTTGGGATGGTAAGGTGTTGTTAATTTATGTTTTTCCCCCAAGTGTTGCATTAATTTTTCTAAATGTGGCACCTATGAAATGATTCCTATTATCAAAAATTAGTGAACATGGCACCCCAAGCCTATTCATGATATTTTGGTGTATAAAATTGGTAGTAGTGGATGATGTATAATTAGTAATGGCTACCACTTTTGCCCATTTTGTGTAGTAGTTAACTATTGATATAATATACACTTTTCCATTAGACATGGGTGTGATGGAATCCATAAAGTTAATTCCCCATATGTTGAAAGGCTCCAATGGTTGAATCCATTAGTAAGGACCTTCCATGCAAGCAGTCATCCCCTCGTCATGTTGATAGCATTCACAAGACTTGATGAACCGGTGGGCATCCCTAAGGATTGTAGGCTAATAGTATCCTACCATTAGGATTTTTATGGTCGTGCATATCTTTGCATAGTGGCCTCTACAAGGCCCATCATGAGCATCATAGAGAATGTGCAATTGATCTTCATCAAGGACACACCAATGGATTAGGCCATCGACACACACCTTGTAAAGATGTCCATTAATTTTAATGAAGTATTTGACTTGATGAAGAAATTGTTGGTTTTTCCTAAAATCCAAGTCCCATGGCATCTATTGAGTGAGAAGATATGTGAGAATGCCATTAAACCATATTACTTTTTCATGCATTTGTTTATTTATTGCTTTAGTAAAGAGGAGTTTGTCTAGAAACTGATCAAAAAGTAGGCTTTCCTCCTCTTTGTCATCCCATCTTAAGCAAGAGAGGTGGTTAGTGATCATATTCTTAGTCTCTTTTTGATCTACCATAGTAAGATTGAATTCTTGCAAGATCACAAGCCATCGTGTAACATGAGGACTCACCGTCAACTTATTCATAAGGAAGTGAATTACACTATGGTTTGTATGTACAAACACTTTGTAACCTAGCACATAAAGTCTAAACTTTTCTAGCACATATACGATTGTCATTAATTCTTTTTCCATGGTGGTGTAGTTTAACTATGCCCCCACAATGCTTTGACTCACATAGGGGATATACTATGGATGTTTCTTATCATACATCTGTGTGAGCATTGCTCCCAAATCATAGTTAGATGCGTTTGTCATGATATGGAATGGTTTGGACCAATTTGGTGCTCATAGGATTGATGTTTTTATGAGTTTCTCCTTTAATTGTTGGAATGCATGTTCACATTCCATGGTCCAAATGAAAGGTTCATCTTTCCTTGTAAGTTCTACCAATGGCTTTGCTATCTTAGAGAAATTCTCAATAAAACATTGATAGTAACTAGTATGTCAAAGGAATGACTGACTATCTTTTACGGTCTCTGGTTGGCATGTTATTCCTTGGATGATCCTCATCTTTTCTAGGTCTATCTCAATCCCTTTCTACAAGATTCATTGTCCTAGCATAATGCCTTCTTGGACCATGAGATGGCTCTTCTACCAGTTTAGCCATAGGTTTGTCTCTACACATCTCTTCAGTACTTGCTTAAGTCGGTCCAAGGCTTGCTCAAATGTAGCTCGATAGGTGGAGAAGTCATCCATGAAAACTTCAACACCATTACCAATTTTTTGTTGAAAGATACTTAGGACCACACATTGAAATGTTGTAGGGGCATTGCATAGGCCAAATGGCATTTTATAGTATGCAAAAGTCCCCAAAGGACTCATGAATGTTTTTTTTTTTTGCCTGATCTTCAAGAGCAATTTGGATTTGTTTATAGCCACTATAACTGTCCAAAAATCTATACTAACAATGCTTGGATATGGTGTCTAACATTTGATCTAAAAATGAGAAAAGAAAGGTGATTCTTAAATGTTGCCATATTTAATAACCTAAAGTTGACGCAAACTCGCTATTTTCCATCCTTCTTTGGTACTATTACAAGTTGGCTAACCCACTCACTATCTAAGATTGGATAGATGAACCCTACCTTAAGGAGTTTCTCTATCTCCTCCTTAACAATTTGCTTTAATTTAGGGTTCAACTACCTTTGTGGCTACCTTCTAGGCTTTGTGGCCAGGTGAATGTAGATGTGATGCTGGCATATCCTTGGATCAATTCCTATTAGCTCTGGATATAACCAAGCAAAGGTTGTTGACCATTTATTTACCACTTTCAACAACTTTTTTTTCGAAGAGCAAGTCTAGCATTAATGATGACTAGTTTACCATTCTTTAAAAATCCATACTCCATACCGGTAGGTAAATTTTTTAGTTCTAAGGGCTCCTACTTGAAGTGCTTAGGGATCTCCAACTCTCCCCAATAGGTATCATCATCTTCATTAGAGAGTTGGAAATCGGCTTGCTCAATTTTGTCCATCCCTTCAACATATGCACATGTTAGGATCTCAGTTAGCTCCATACATATTATGCTACTATTAAAATTAGCTATGAGCCACTGGGTGCCTTCTTGCTTTGTGGTTGTTATGTACAAACACCACTAAATATTAATTTCTTGTGCACACTGATTGCATGCCTTAATGTATGTGCTCTTGATGGATCAAATCCTTTGCATGCAATTGCACCCATTATCATTATACGCAATACATAGAATATGCTTCTTCTCAATCTTGCCTAGCTCATTTTCCTTGGACATTTCTGGAGATAGGTCCCTTATATCCATTTGCACATCGACTATGCTTAACTAAGCTCTTTCCATAATGATGGGGAAGTCACTTTTGCAATTGTCCACCTTGATTACTAGAAAATTAGCAGGATAGGATCACCCAGAGACTATAGTCACAATGTCTTCTACTAATCCCAAAGGGATACTAATTGACTGATCTGCTAATTCTAAATGGATGTTGCTCTTCTTAAGAGGTGGTAGGTTTTAGGCCTTATACGTATCATGGAAGATGAGGTTAACTCTAGAACTAGAGTCAGGAAGAGCCCTACATGGCTCTTGTCTAGTAATTTGTAGATAGATGAGTGGACTTCATAGATTGGATATTTTTATAGGAAGGTTTCTAGCCTTAATCCAATTAGAAATATCATAGGTTAACATTACAGTGTGGATCCTAGGCAACACTTGGTTTGAAGGGCACTTGAAGGTATTTGATGTAGAGGATGAGGTTGCTGGAGATGAAGGGTGATTAGCTAGAGTAGGTTATGAGGGCTAGAGAGGACTATTGGACCAGAAGAAAGATCATTTCCTTGATCAATTATCTAGACCACATATTTGAAAAAATGGTTGTGAATGCATAGCCCTTGTAGTGTTTCATTGTTGTGGATGTGGAGGAATCTCACCCTACATGGATGGAGTAGGAGGTAACTAAGTTGAAGGTGGAGGTGCAGAGGGATGTGTAGGATGATAAGTATATTGATATGGGTTTTCCCCTCAAGTATATGGTGAATGTGTTCAATGATACTCTGGAGGATAATAGTGATGCTAAAATAATGCATCACTTGTAAAATTTCTATGGGAGATGGGCTACTAAACATAGTACCTGTATGGATCTATTTTCCTACAAGGGTACTACTACCTTGGTGGTGGCATTCCATATGAATGTGGTTGATACCATTATTGGTATTGTTCATATGGTTGTGGAGGAGCTCCACTTGGGTAGTAAGCTTATTACTGCTGGTGGAACTGTCTTGGACTACCTTGAGGATAAGACAATCATCTTGGAGCTTGCCTACATGCTAGGTAAGGATTCAATGCATACACTCTAGACTCTTATAAGTTTGACACCATAGGGCAACATCCCTTTGGATGTTCATATTGATAGATGTCACATTCTATTTCATCATTTGAGTTAGACTTAACAACTTCCTCTACTGCAACAACTTTGCCCTTACCTCTTTAGTAGGCACGTTCAGCTTCTTTTCGTCTCCTATAATTTCAATCACTATTTTTCTCTTTGGATTCTTCAATAGTCTTCAAATTGATTTGAAACTTTTCATCCAAAGAGTCCCATAACTTGTCAACCTTTGTCAAAATATTAGAAACAAATTTTTGGATGGGAAATGTCTTTTTTTTCACTACATCAAGTGGTGACTCCTCATCACAAAATCAAACCTCTTATTTTCTAATGGAAGGGTCTCTATTATATTTTTTAGCACTTTTCCTTTTTTGTAGCTCACCTTCTTTTTTTACTACCTACTCAATTAACCTTTGGATCTGATGAGCTCTCATTTCAAATAACCTTCCTTGGGCATACATCCCAAGAGTTCTTCTTGTTTCTACTTTGAGCCCATCTATGATGTGCTGAAGTTGTTCCGTCTGAGAATAACCATGGTTAGGGCATTGATGTAGGAGTGAATAGTATTGGTTCATGATGGCATCCAAGGGTTTTTGTACTCTTTGTTCCCAACCTTGGATTTTCCTTCTCATATTAGACACTTTAGAGTATGTTTGATACTCATCATTAAACAATTCTAACATGGTACTCCATCTTTGGATAGATTTTGGCTCTAAGGATCAATACCAACTTTCAGATTTCTTAATGAGTGTCCTTGGGAAAAGCTTGACTTTCTACCACTCATTCTCTATTTTTTGTAAGGCATAAGCATCTTGGAAAGCTTGTAAATGAATTTGTGGATTAGAATTGTATCCCCCCTCAAATCTTGGGATATTGTTCATGTCTAGACGCTTGATCCGACTATCCTTCATATGTCTGGTTGAAATTCTTATTGCCTTCACAATGTTAAGCATACTTTGAGTCACCAATAAGGGCTCATCATCATTGCTACATTGATGATATCAATGATAGTTTCAGCCACCTCTTCGATTTTGGTTGCTTTCACAGTCAATGTTATTTCACTGATCACCTTCATCACAGTTATTTTGACGACAGCTTTCATGGAAACCATTAGCTGAAGAGGAATGTTTGAAATCAGGTGAAGAGGATGAGGAGCAAGGTGGACTGCCACTACCATCATAGTGTCTACCATCGCTCTTACACTTATTATGATTACCATCATTAGATCCCTTATTATTGTGTTGTTCACCTAAGTCCCTACCTTGGCTATCACTTTTTCTTAAACCTGGTTTATGAATAGTTGATCACAGGGTTAGGTTCACACCCTTGTCATTAGTAGCAAGGGATGGAGAATATGCATGTTGAGAATCTTATAAGGAAGGATCCTCATTGTCCTCTTGATTTAGTAGAAACAAGGGGTTAGTGTAATGTTTCCCCTTTGTAACTTCATGGAGTTTCTCCTGATGTTTATCTCACTTACATTGTGTTTCAATGGGATAATAGTTCCAAGTGTCATGTCCATCCACAATGTACTCTTCATGAAGATCTACTATGCCCAACCTCTTAAGAGTTTTAAACAACATTCCAAGCATAGATCTATCGGGGGTAAGATGATGTTGCCCTCCATATCATGCCATCGCATCTATTCATCCTGATGTAGGATGAAGGTGAAATTCAACACAAAATCATCTAGATGATTGTATACCACCTTGCATTTTTGTGGAACTAGTGTTTTGGTATCTTGAGGCTTGAGAGAAGAAGAAGACATTTTGCAAAACAAAATGAAATTATTAATGTGTTTTTATAATTTTATGTATAGTGGGAATGATATTGACCTTTAAGTTCTTACAATGATATAATGATATTTATTTAAACCTAAATAGTGCACATTCCACAAACAAAGTTCTTAGCAATGGCACCAATGATGAGAGGAGAGGTACCCCTATGCCCAACCATACGAATCACAAGTGTTCACGCATGATCTAGTTGAATTCCATGGACTTCATCATTTTTGGTGCACTAGCCCTTTAGTAAATGAATATAGCCTTAAGGTCAATCATTGTCTTCCCAATTACACTTGTGACGTTTGTTGGTATGGTTAAGTATAATTTAGGCATTCAATTTGTATCATTTCTATGTTTTATTGTCTAGTGCTTGAAATGTAGATAAAAAGAGTTTAATTAACTAATCTAAATTAACTAATCAACTAGCATTTATCTATTCATAACATAAGTATTTTTTCCCACTTTTTGTACATGTCCTGAATCCACATATCCATTGTTGGGCAATCAAGTGCTACGCAACTAGGCGTACTAAGCAATAACGCTACTGGGATTACTAAGTGAATACGTGTTACACTTGAAGTGGTCGTAGTAATGTGTGTAATCTATCTCACTTAATTGTCTCATTAACATAATAACTAGGAAATATTTAATAACTAATTGAAAGGATTTAATAATTAATTGAAAACATTAAATGCATAAATAAAATAGCTAATCTATCCAAAGGGCTGCAAGGTTTATCAGAAAGCTCGTCTTTATTATTGTACATGTTATTGTGCTTAGGTATAATAATGCTGGAATAAAGATTTGTACACTCAATGACTCATCGAATGGAAAACATTTCTAACTTTCCAATGGAAAAAATGCAAGAGCTTCACTACTATTGAGATCTAGATTACTATAAATGCAGTTGGTAGGTGTGTATTTATAGGTGACAAATAGACACTACATCGATGAGGCCTCATCAACACAACCAACCAATGAAGACTCATCAGATGTCCAACTTGAAAAGGAAAATCTAAGGGTGTAAGTAGAGGACCCACAAGTCTCTTGATGTAGTCCTAGAAAAATATTACTTATTGTTGCACTAATGCTCAAGTCATGACTTCTTCTTAAAGAAGCAACTTTCGGACTTCATAAATGGGCTTAAAAATAGAACATGGAAAAATCTTGAAATCTATGCCTAAGGAAGATTTATAAATTTAATAGTTCATCAAAATAAGAGTCTTATTGATCAAGTAGCCAAGAAGAAAGATAAACTTAGATAGAGAAAAATACTAAGAAATATAATAGGGACAAATTTCTTCACAAAAGAGATATGTATGCCTATGAAATGCACGAGGAGGTTCCACTATATGAAATAATTCAACAAAAGACTTTCCGTAAGCAAAATTTTATATTAGAGATCATAAAAAAGTTTAAGAAAATATGGGATTTTAGAAATGATAAATTTTCTTGCATACTAAAAATCATGGAGAAACACAATGACTAGGAAAGGTGAAAGAAGGACTAAGATAAAAGGAAGAAGAAAAGAAAAAGGGAGATATATTAGTAAAATGAAAAGATACATAAGTTTCATTAAGAATATTTTCAATTCTAAATATGAAATTAGTGATGGATGTAACATCTATCAATATGAACATTCAAAGAGTGCATGCCTAGTGATATCACAAATGATTGCCTTATGCCAAACTTGGGAGATTATGCTCTTAATATAAAATTTTTTAAATAGTAGATGCCTAGAAGGTTGTCATATCTTTAGGATATTAAAAATAACCCTATCAAACCATCTGAGCACAACACCTATATATCCCTAGGAGAAATATTATTGACAATGAAAAAATACACAATCATGTGGGATGTCACCATCAAGAAATCAATGCCTTTATTACTAGTCAAATTTATATAGATACTATGTTTAACAACATATTTTTTGTACTAGTATTGTTGCTTAAGCCCCTTCTAAATATTACTAGAATCATAAGATCATCATCTAGAGGCTTAATGCTCATATTGCTAAGGTAGGATCTTGAGAGGGTTGGTGGATCAGTAAAAGCCTAACCTATTTTAAGTGGCTTGAAAAACAAGCATCGTACCATTATTCCAAGTAGTGATCTCTTCCTTATCACTATTAATACCCTCCAAAATACCACATACCATAACTCCATAATCAATATCACCTTTAAATATCTTCCATTACCACATACTTGTCATCCCAATAATCAACATCCTTCAATGCCTTCACCTCATATGTAAGGAGAATTACCACTATAGTCATAATAAAAAATGCCACTTGGGTTATGAATATACGTGTGGATGAGGGATCTAGTAGATTGGAATGCAAGCCTAGAAGCACCATTTCTTTAGGATAGTTTTCATGCTTGCTAATTGTACTTGTAGACTTATTAGTTCTGTTTAACTAGCATGGGACCCATAGGTTATAACTTTAAAAAAGCCTCTAACTACCTTCAAATAGCTCATCATAGCTAGCAATGTCCATCTTCAATAAGCCTAATGTCAAAATTTTCATGTTGATCTATGTCGTAACTAATTGAATAAAATTAGATACTCTTTCTAAAAAGAGAACTAGCCTAGGATGTCCCATTATCTATATGTAGAGTATAGGAAATCCATCATGTAGAGCTCTGTTGAACTTAGGTTTAAGCATGAATTCTATTTCACAAGAAGTGTACAAATCCTAAAACTTGCTACTAATGAAGAAAAGTAATGTCATGTTAGAGGTTACTCATAAATTTGTCATAGTTCCATAGGAATAGGTTGATGATATGATGATCAATGTTAGTGTTTGGACATGCCCAATAGATTTCATCATAATCCATGTTGGAAACATCAAGGAATATTTTCCTATCATTATGTGAAAAGCATGGCTTATCATCATTGATGCTAAGTTGGACATCAAAGACTTCTCTCCTTGATAATTACCAAGGAATATGAATATGGAATGACTAAGAAGTGATGAGTGGTGAGGTACCCCTACGCCAAACCATATGAATATGAGCATTCATGTGTGATCCAATTGAACTCCAAGGATTAAGTGCTTATGTGCTTACATAGAACAAGGATGAGTTATGCAATCATTGTCTTTTCAAGCTTACTTTTGAGGCTCAATTGTATGGTTAAGAAAACTTTAGGTATGTGATTTTTATTCTTTTATGTTTTATTTTCTTGATGCTTAAAAGAGAGGAATGAGGTAATTTAATAACTAATTTGATTTAACTAGTTAACTATTATCTAACTAGTCCTAACACCAACATTTGTTCCAACTCTCTGGACACATCATGAACCAGTGTAACACTACTAGGATTACCAAATGCTAGTTGTTATTGGGTTGCCAAGTGTTCCCATGTATGCTTGATGTGGTCATGCTAAGTGTGCTAATTCTATGAAATAAGATTAACTATTGAAAGTATTAAATAATAGTGAATAACATGAAATGCAATAATTAAGCTATTTTGAATGTTGCAAGGCTTATCACAAAGTTCGTCTTTATTTCCGGACACAAGCTGTGCTTAGGTACACAATGCTCGAATAAAGATCTGTTCACTTTATGACTCCTACTATGGCCACTCAAAAATAATTCTAACTCTAGAATATAAAAATTATAAGAATTCGGCTAAGGGAATAAAAAACTAATGTGAAACCAAGTGCCCCTGTCTCTTATTTATAGGTGACGAGACAAGTTTTGACATCATATGTCTGATATTGCTTTGGCATCTATGATATCTTGTATCCAATATTGAGGGTCCGATATCGGGACTCATCATACCCCCACGACAGAATAAAAACTTGTCCTCGAGTTTCTTACAAAATATTGGGAAGGTATTGGATTATTAATTGAATGACGATTGATGGTGACATGGAATGACAGACTCAAAGTGCTCGGTGAACAGATCAACAAACATATTATAGCATTGGTGTTCATAACCATTGTGGTGAACACTATACATAGATGACATCTAGACCCTTATTTGACAACTTGAAGAAAGAGAGAGAAAAGAAAATGATGCACATTGCTACTGATGTCAAAAATGTGCACACCATTGTTCATCCATGGTCACATGACCAAGCTTATTTCTTATGTAAATGCTCTTTCTCCAGTCCATCCTAAGTGCTCCCTCCTAACTAGTCCATTGTTCATCTGATTGCCATTTGCACGCAACAGTCATGAATTTGCAAGGATGGATAAGATATAATGTAATTGATACCTTGCCTTGATATGAAGCATATTGGATTGGTCGTGGATATGGCAGATACTGGGTTAGAGGTTTTTAACTAATAACTATTGAAGGTGTAGGGGTAAGATAAGTAATGGCATGGAAAAATTTGTGGTAGGGACCCCCACAACTAAGAGAAAACCTTCGGTAGTAATAGGATGGAAAACGAAAGAAAAATGAAGATAAGAAGAATATCAATGGTGAAGTTGATCAAAATGCATAGAAGGGTAGAGAAAAGTGGATGTCATAGATGGGGATAAATGAGAAATAGTTGATTGCAAAAAAAATTTAAGGAAAAGAACATAACAATTGCACCAAAAAAGAATGCCAATGGGTCCTCCCCAAAGCAGGCTCATGCCCTTTATGCCCTGACAAACCCACAAACCAAAGAGTTCGTAGGCTCTAGGAATGACATATGGAGACAATAGTTAAGAAGTCACCCACAATAATTTACCAAAGAATAATAATGCATTGACTAAGGTATAGATGAATCATAAAACTGATAATGAGGTGGAATATGGAAAGCAATAAAAAAAGAGAAGGGAGAATGGAATGGAATCCCAAAATCAAGGTTGTGTAAAGTCCCTTGTATAGAATGTGATTAAGGTGACTTAATAAAATTTAGTCCAAATCCAGATTAAAACTAACCACATCTAGTGACCTCACATCAACACACTTAACCAACCCATCCCCCTGAAACAACAAGAATGCCTTTACAGAGCAACGACCATTCCCAAAGGAGAAGAATAGAGAAGCAGGAGGTGAGGAAGGGCCTTAGTTAGAGGGAATCTTCAAACATGGGTAACATGTCTTTCTAGTACCATAACTAGTGCTTGTAGCCCATGTTCCTTTATTATGTCTAAAGGGTGTCCCTTGAATTCCCACCAATTTGTTTTTTGCATGAGAACCACACCATGCAAAGACTTATTTGATCTAGTTAACTTCCTGGTATTGGTCAATAGCAGAATGGTGGACAATCTATGAAAAAAATCTAAGTACCCAAGAGAATAGCTAGCACAAATATGTTGAATCCCCTTAAAGTCACACCCTTTTAAATCCATTTGAATATTTTCTTGGTTTGAAGAATATCAAGCCACTAATTCATTAATAGGTTTGTTTAGAGAAAGGGATAATATAGTTCCAAAACCAAAGGAGACTATAGCATTGAATGAATGGATGGATGTCATGGACTCATTGCCTATTTTATCAAAATAAACCATATCCTAGTATCAACATTGAAGGTCAAAGGTAAAAACCAAACATTAGCAAGCAAAACTATTATAGTATAATCTACCATCATGAGCAGTTATGATATGATGAGTGAGAGTTAATTAGACGAAATGAAATAGAGAAAGAACTAGTAAAAATGTTAACTATGATGTAAAACAAAAACAAGTAAACATGAAAAATGTGTAAAAAAAAAGGACAAAAGAAACTGAGGACTTAGAGTAGTTAGCATTGGTGGTCTTCTCTCCCAAAACTGAGTCAGAAGGAGGAGATCTGAAGTAATGAGCAAGGTTGTCTAGTAATAGAGGTAGTGTTAGTACTAGGCGTTTTAAGCTCATGAAAAGGTTTGGTTTGCTGGATATTGACCAATAATTTCTTATTAAGATTTTAGGTTTATATATCATCATGGCTCCCAAAGGAAAATTTTCATGAATAATATAAGGTCCTGCCCACAACGTCTGAAATTTAGTTCATTGTGGCACATGTGCAGGATTCCAATAGAGAATCCTATCTCGTGGTTGGTATTTGCCTTTTCTAATTTTTAGGTCATGATGTTGTTTGTTGAAGGCCTTGTGCATTTCGTTGGATGATAGGGTGGCTAATTGATTTTCATCTAGCAAGTTAAGATTCATTACCTATTCTTTTTGCACTAGATTGAGGTCAAGGTTAAGGTCACATGTTGTAGATAGTGTACGGAGCTTAGCTTGGATAGGAAGTGTTGGAAGTTTACCGTACACTAACTCATAGGGAGAGTAGCCTATAGGGAGTTTCCATGTGGAGCGGTAGGCCCAAAGAGCATCATTTATTTTAGTGCTCCAGTCTTGCCTATATTTGCTAATGGTTCATGTCAACATTTTTGTGATTTCCCTATTGGTGACTTTGGCTTGACCATTCACTTGAGGATGATATGGTGTAGTTAGTTTATGCTTGACTCCTAAGCATTGCATCAACTTCCAAGAAGTTGCACCTGTAAAGTGTGTACCATTGTCAAAAATAAGTGCATGAGGCATACCTAACCTATTTACAATTTGTTGTTGAAAAAATCATGCAGCGATAGATGATGTACAGTTGGTAATAGTAGCTACTTCTACCCACTTGGAAAATACTCAACAACAATAAGAATGTATGCTTTTCCATTGGACATCGGTGTAATAGGCCCCATAAAATTAATACCCCATGTGTCGAAGGGTCCTAAGGTTGAATCCATTATTGTGGATCCTTCATTCTAGCAATCATTCCCCCATCGTGTTGGCAGTGCTTACAAGATTGGACAAAATGATGGGCATTCTGAAATAATGTAGGCCAATAATATCCTACAAGCAAGATTTTAATGGTTGTTTGTCTCCTAGTGTAATGACCCCTACAAGGGCCCTCATGAGCATCTTGGAGAACTCACAATTGATCTACATTGGGAACACACTATCGAACCAGGCCATTAGAACATACCTTGTAAAGGTATTCATTGATTTCCATAAAATGTTTGACTTTGTGGAGAAATTGTTGTTTCTTTTTAACTTCTAAGCCTTATGGTGTTTCTTGCATGAGAAGATAAGTAAGAATGCTACTATACCAATTTGTATTAGTGGGTGATCGATTGTTTATTACACTTGCAAAAAGGAGTTCATCAGAGAAGTAATCAAAAATTGGGTTTTCATCCTCTTTGTTATCCCATTTCAACTGAGATAAATGATCATCAACAACATTCTCGGTGCCTTTACAATCGATCATTATAAGATCGAACTCTTGCAAGATCACGAGCCATTGTATGATGCAAGGGCTTACCGTTGGTTTATTTATAATGAACCAAATTGCAATATGATCCATGTGTACAAAGATCTTATAGCCTAATACATAGTGCCTAAATTTCTCTAGTGTAAACACCATAGCCATTAACTCTTTTTCTATTGTGGTGTAGTTAAGTTGTGCACCAACAATACTTTGACTTGCATAGTGAATGTAATAAGGATGTTTTTAGTTATCTAACTATGTAAGTATGGCTCCTAAAGCAAAATTGGATGCATTAGTTATTATATGGAATGGTCTAGACCAATGATGAGCTTGTAGAATGAGTGTTCCTACTAGCTTTTGCTTCAAGGTTTGGAAAGCTAACTCACATTTCTTGGTCCATTCAAAGGGTATGTCCTTTTTCATTAATTCTACTAATGGTTTTGCAATCTTTGAAAAGTTCTCAATGAAGCATTTATAATAGCTAGTGTGTCCAAGGAATGATTGGATGTATTTTATATTTTTAGGTTGATGAGTGATTTCTTGAATGACTCTAATCTATTTAGGATCTACATCCATCCCTGTTTGTGAAATTTTATGTCCTAATACAATGCCCTCTTGGACCATTAAGTGGCTTTTTTGCCAATTGAGCCTTAGGTTGGTTTCAACAGATCATTTCATTACTTTCTCTAATCTGTCCAATGCTTGTTTAAAGTCTACTCTGTAGGTGGAGAAATCATCCATAAAAACCTCCACACCATTTCTTATCTTCTGCTAAAATATTCTAAGAACCAAATGTTGACATGTTTCTCAAGCATTGCACAAGCCAAACGACATCTGCCTATATGCAAATGTCCCCCAAGGACTTGTAAATGTAGTCTTGGCTTAGTCTTCTGGTGCTATTTGAATTTTATTGTACCCACTGTAACCATCCAAAAAACTATAATAGTAATACCCTACAATGGTATCTAAGACTTGGTCAATGAATGGTAGTGGGAAATGGTCTTTAAACATTATCATGTTTAATAGCCTAAAGTCTATACACACCCTCCATTTACCTCCTTTTTTAGCACAATGACTAGTGGACTAACCCATTCACTGTTAGCAATGGGATAGATGAACCCGACCTTCAGAAGTTGTTCAATTTCTTCTTTAGCTACTTAGTTAAGCTTTGGGTTCAATTGTCTTTACGGTTGTTTTCAAGGCTTCATAGAGGGGTTAGTGTAGATTCTATGTTGGTTAATTTGGGATATGACCAATCAAAGGCTTTTGATCATTTGTTTACCATCTTCAGTAGTCTTTCTTTTTGTTGAGGAGTGAGCTTAGCATTAATTATTACTGGTTTTCTATTCTTAAGAAATGTATACTCCATATCGGTGGACAATGGTTTTAATTCAAGGGGCTCTTGCTTAAACTCGTTAGGGATTTTCCAACTTTCCCCAGTTGATATTTTCGATGTTAGTGCTTGGAAGTTGGCAATGGACTTGCTCTAATGTATCTATGCTATCAATATAGGCACAAGTCAAGATCTTAGTTGGTTCCATACATATAGTTGAATTACTCTCTAGGTCAACTATCAGCCATTGGGTGCCTTCCTATCTTATGGCTACTGCATACAGGCATCTTTGTATGTCAAATACTTGTACACATTGTTTGCATGCAGGCAATGTTAAGCATTGTACAAACTAGGACTTCTACACATAGTTGCACTCAAACTTTCTTCTTCTCGATCTTCCCAAACACATTTTATTTTGATATTTCTAAGGAAAGATCACATATGCCTAGGTGAACATCAATTGTGCTTCGCCATGCTCTTCCCATTATGATTGGGAAGTCCCCCTTGTGGTTATTAACTTGAATCACTAGGAAATTGATTGGATACGACCAACCATAAACAGTAGTGACAATGTCCTTTACTAGTCCCAATGGGACAGTGATGGACTGGTTAATCAACTCTAGATGAATGTTACTCTTTTGTAGCAGAGGTAGGTTCTAGGCTGTGTACATTTCTTGAGAGATTAAGTTAACACCAAAACCTGAATCCAAAAGAGCTTTTCAAGGTTCATTTCCAACCATTTGAAAATATATAAGAGGACTTCCAGGATTAGAGAGTTTCCTAGGAAGATGGCCAGCTTTAATCCAATCAGTGATGGCATGGGTTAACATAACAATGTGCATTGGATGTGGTTTTTGGTTTGAAGGAAGCTTTAAAGATTTGAATGATGGAAAGGCATTTGGACAATTACCCGCTTGTGGTTGTAAGGACTTGGATGAACTATTGGTTCTAACGAAAGATCTCTTCTTTGATCAGTTTTCTAAACCAATAGTAGGTTGAGGATTGACAACCTTTGTAGTGTTATGTTGTTGGAGTTGGGTAGCAAGCTCACCCTGCATAGTTGGAGCATGTGGTAATGGAGCTGAGGGTGGAAGAGATGTGGACAGATGAAAGGGACAATACATATGTGGAACATCACCTCAAGGAAAAGAAGTTCTATAGTACTCGGGGACCTGCTACTGAGATTGAAGAGCAACATAACTAGTAGAGTCACGTGGAGAGATTGGTTGTTGAACATAATACCCGTAGAGTCACATTCATCATCATTGTCCGTGCCTAAATCCACAACCTCTTCAATGATGAAAACCTTGCCCTTACTTTTGTTATGTGTATACTTAGCTTCTTTCTTTTTCCTTCTCTCTCAATCACTACTTGGTTCTATAAACTCCTCTACTATTTTTAGGATAGTTTAAAATTTTTCATCTAGGGAGTTCCACATCTGATTGACTTTTGTCAATACTTTTGATGCAAATTTTTGAATGGGCAAAGTCTTTCTATTCACCATCTTTTCAAGTGGTGACTCTTCTTCATCTTCACAAAATCTAATTTCCTTCTTTTGGAGGGAAGGATCTCTATTGTATTTCTTTGCACTTTCTCTTTTCCTCAACTCACCTTTCTCCTTGGCAACTTGCTACAATAATCTTTGTATTTAATGGGTTGTTAACTCGGATAGCCTTCCTTCAACATAAGTCCCAAGGGTTCTTCACATTTTGTACCTAAGCCCATCTACAAGATGGTGTAGTTGTTTCTTCTACGAGTAACCATGGATAGGACAACAATGTAACAATGAATATTACTAGCCCATGGCAACATCCAAGGATTCATATCTTCCTTGTTTCTATCCTTGGATTTGTTTATGTAGGTTGGACACTTGGGAGTATGTTTGATACTTATCATTGAATAGTTCTAACATGGTACTCCATCAACGAATGGATTCCAGTTCTAAGAACTAGTACTAGCTTTCCGCTTCCTTTATCAGTGTCCATGGAAAAAACTATAGTTTTTATCACTTGTTTTCTATATTTTGCAAGGAACATGTGTTGTGGAATGTTTGTAGATGGTTTTGATGATCAGCATTGTATCCCTCTTCAAATCGTGGGATGTTATTCATGTTTAGTCTTTTGATCCTACTATCCTTTTGGTGCCTTGTTGGAATCCCAACAGCCTTTTTTATATCTAACATACTTCAAGTGGCGAGTAGGGGTTCATCATGGTCGTACTTTCTATGGCATCTATGATGCCTATGTTGTTCCCTACTTTCCTTTCTTCTATGATGTGTCTCTCTAGATTGCCCTCATCCCCTTTCTCGACTGTTTTGTCTATGGTCTCTATTTCCCTTACCATTGTCCTCATGGTCTTTCCCTTTGCGACTACATTCAGATCTTGAAGGAGAGGGGGAAGGAGATAATGAAGGTGAAGAGGAAGGAGGACTGGCATCATGATGATACCTGTCACCTTCTCTTTGGTGGTTGCAGCATCGGTCGGAGTTATGATTGGAATGTCCATCATTGTCATGCGGTCGTGTTTCTTTTTTGGACCCTTTGTGTCCATTAGTACCAGAACCTAGGTTATGACTAGTTGAATGAATATTCTAATATCCAACTCCTTAACCAAAGTTATTGAGAGGAACATCATTTTGCAAAAAACATCCCGAGACAGGTTCACCACCCTTATTTTCACTTAGGACATACAGGACATCTTGAGACCACTTCCCCTTTATAGATTTGTAATGTCTCTCTTGTTGCAAATCCCTTTAATGTTGTGCCTCCATGGGTTGATAATCTCTCAAATCTTGTTCATGCACAACATACTCTGATTGTAAGTGTTGCATACCAATTCGTGTGAGAGCATGAAGAAGCATGCTTGGGATTGAGTGATTGGGAGGTAACACTATGTTACCTTCTAGATCACGCCATTGCAGTTGTTCATCCTGGTGGAGGATAAAGGTAAATTTTGGTGTATACTCATCAGGATGAGCATATACCATGAAAAACTATTGGGGCACTAGCGGATCATCATGTGCACCCCACCTCTAACTATTTATGGTGTCGAACCTAGTTGGTGAAGCACTCTCATAAGAAGAAGGAGACATGATTGATGATTCAATGTGCAATACCCTTTTATAGGTGATTGTAGGATAGTTAACTCTAAGGGTTCGTTCCAATGATGGAAATGATTTCCTAAGTTCTAATTAGTGCACAAACAAAAAAATCCCTGACAACGTCGCCAATGATGAGCCGCGAGGTACCCCTATGCCTAACCATATGAATATGAGTGTTCACATGTGATCCGGTTGAACTCCAAGGATTAAGTGCTTATGCGCTTATACAGAACAAGGACGAGTGATGCAATCATTATCTTCTCAAGCTTACTTATAAGGCTCAATTGTATGGTTAAGAAAGCTCAAGGTATGTGATTTTTATTCTTTTCTGATTTATTTTCTTGATGCTTAAAAGACAGGAATGAGGTAATTTAATAACTAATTTAATTTAACTAGTTAAATATTCTCTAAATAGTCCTAACACCAGCATTTGTTCCCACTCTCCAAACATATCCTGAACTAGTGTAACACTACTGGGATTACCAAACGCTAGTCATTACCAGGTTGCCAAGTGTTCCCACATATGCTTGAAGTGGTCGTGTCGAGTGTGCTAATTCATGAAATAACATTAAGTAACTATTGAAAGCATTAAATAGTAGTAAATAACATGAAATGCAAGAATTAAGCTATTCTGAATGTTGCAAGGTTTATCACAAAGTTCATCTTTATTTCTGGACACAAGGTATTGTCAGGTACACAATGCTTGAATAAATATCCATTGACTTTATGACTCCTACTGCAGGAACTTAGAAATAATTCTAACTCTAGAATAGAAAAATTGCAAGAATTTGGCTAAGGGACTAAAAAACTAATGTGAAACCAAGTGCCCCTATCTCTTATTTGTAGGTGATGAGACAAGTTCCAACATCGCATGTCCGATATTGCTTCGGCATCTACAATATTGCGTATCCTATATCGAGGGCCCGATATTAAGGGTTCGATATTAGGACTCATCAAGAAGCAAAGAGTTTTATGCATCACCTATAGTAACATGGGGTGTAGATGTGTGTAGAAAATTTGGATACATAAAGTAATTACTATCTTAGAATGTAAAAACTTTACTAAATAGGTGTGTGTAATAATTCTTGTATGTAGTAGCCACAAAATAGAAAGAGATATAGTGTCTAATAGTAAGGGAGAACACTAAGTTAGAAATATGGTTGAAACTAGTTAAAAAACTCATCAATTCTTATATTGAAAAAGTACATGAAATTGAAGACATGTAGCAAAATATTTTTCAAAGATATATTGAAAAAGAAATTGGTTTGAGAAAGCTTAAGACCTCATAAAAATTAGTGATAGAAACCACTGAACTTAAGATGTTGCCAGAATCTCTAGAGTATACTTATCTAGATAATGAAAAAATTGTTTACTAAAAGTTATCAACAAATGGCCAACAATCTTACATGGTCATATAATGAGATTACTAGGATTAATCCATGTACATGATCATGTAGAATCAATGAATTGGGTTCTAATTCTAGATATTAATTTCCTATTTATCATTCTTCACGTTTACATTACCCATGAATGAATTCATTTTAGTGACTTCTTCAATTTTAGAAGCATTATAATTATCTCTTTGAGAAGCCTAATTTGATGACATCTCATTCTTCATGGTTTGAAATTTTTTTTTATGTTCTTCTAATGTAGACACTCCCATTACTTATGCCTAATCTCACCATATTTGAAGCATTGAAGCATAGGATAATTATCTTCCTACTTGAATCCTCTTTTACTTGTCTCATCTTCCTTGTCTTCCTTATCATGCTTCTTCTCCTTATGGTCTTCTTTGACATCCTTAGTTTTGAATCCCTTCTTCCATTTAGAACTATTTTTCTTATCTTTGGATGATCAATTTCCTTTGCTTTCAAAGCCACTTAGCTCCTTGTTAGCCTTCATGACTATTGCATAAACATCATCTAAGGTTCCACACTTATAGATGGTTAACTCCTACTAATATTTCATCTTTAAGCCTCCAAGAAATATTAATGTCTACTCATAGTCACTTTAATTAACCTTGTAATGATAAAATAATTAGCAAAACTTAAAGTATAAGTCCTTCGCATTTTTCTCACATTGTCTAAAATGCTTCAATATTATAAAAGCCTCTTATCTTTACATAGTATGCTTACACTTCTACCTTAACATGTATTGCATGATTAACCATTGCTTTACTCAAACTTTCTTTTACATGAAGAATGGAAGGAACTCCTTTTCCCATCAAATAGAAGTAATATCTTTAATTTTGCATTTAACAATTCGTACCCTAAGATGATAAGGAACATCCTTCAATTCAAAATTCTTTTTTAATGTCTTCAACCATAAGTCAAATGAATGTGATCCATCTACATCATTAAAATAATTCAATTCCATATAAGGAAGTCTTGATGCATTTTTGAAAGCTCTTGCAAGTCTTACTTCATCTTCATCATCTATCTTTGAATGCCTAGATGAACTTGACTTTGATGAATGAACAACTGATAAAATCCTTTGAAATATTTCATGAGGAATAATGTTTCTCCCTCTTAAAATCCTTTGTGCATGGGATTGTATACTTCAAGGGGCTAAAAGCTCATCCATCTAGTGATGTTCTACATATGTCATGATAGTTCTAGAGATTGTAAGAAAGATAATGAGCAATATATTTTTCATTGCATATACATGACCATCTTAGGATGTTCTATGTACATTGCGATCTGAGATCGCAATAAATCTAGAAGTTACAAAAAAAGTCATAATGGTTTAAATAGTAGTTTTTCAATGTAACATAGTAGAAGTGGAATTTGATATGAACAACATTAATAGTACAAGTATTTAGATGGGTATTATAGGTTTGTATGGACACATTTTTAGTGTTTAATAACCAGGATGAGAAATTTTGATTAACATGTAATTATTTGATAGTTAACATGAACTCATAATAGCAGGTAATTTAATCCCAGCAAATTAGTCATATTAGATAGAAGTGAAGGCATCCATTCTCTATTATAGTGGTATGTTATTTTGTATTTGTGACATCCCATTCCTGGATGTCATAAAAATACGAGTGCTTAATTTATCGCATTCATTATTTTCTTAGATAATATACTAGAAACATTATAAATATTTAATAAATGAATTAATTGATAAATAAATAATTGGTATTGAAGAATGAAAAGAGGAAAATGGAAAAATTTTATTAATAGAAGAGAGTACGGTAATGCCCTTGGAGTTATCTTCCTATGAAACTTAAGCCTTAGAGGTAATTCGACATTGCCACCATGGTTAGGTTGTCCTGCAAAAGGGGTGATCAGTCCCTTCTTGTCCCACTTCACTCAGCTCCCATCATTTTCCTATCCTGGCTCTGCAACTCCACGCTTAGCATGAACTCTAACCCTGGCCTTAAATGGCATAGGTCAAACCCTTTCTCGATGGGTACATGAATAATCATAAGTCCACATAACAAGGTGCCCCTTCATTTGAAGGTTAATCACGTTTTTTACAATTGTTTCCACCCTTAACAAGGGATGGGATGTTACAATCTACCCCCCTTAAGCATCTAGCTCATCCTCGAGTGCTTCCTCTATATCCAACTACTCAATTTTTACTTCATTGTTATACTCCTTAGCTTTGGTGCCTTTATTTTACTCATTATCATCAATACAAATAGAAGATTGGAAATTATAAAACATAATTTATTGCATCCATTATAAATATAGTTTATTATTCAATATTAATGTCTACATCCACATCAATAATGATCTTCTTATTATAACTACTAGTATAGCCATAATTATCAAATATAGAATTAGACATATTACCACTATTATTCTTTCTCTTACCAACAATGGTATCAGAAGTTACATTGCTTCTATCATGTACAACATAACCCACAACTTCATCAAAATCATCACAATGAAATAAACCACTAACAAGTTCAAGTGAAAAATTGGCATCCATCTTACTAGCTTTAACATAATAGATATTACTACCATCATCAGGGTAAAGTTCACACTTACTCATCTTTTCATGGGTCCTCCCATCCATCTCTAGTTCAACTTGATATTCTACATGTTGATGTCCAATATTATCCAAGCTTAAATATTTAAGATTTCACATAGGAGTCTTCAACCAAAATGATTTTTTTACTTTAAGGGAATCATCAACAACTTCTACATTCCACTTTGGTAGTACCAACTCAAAGGCAAATTCTCCTCCATGTCTTTAATGTCAAATTCATCATCAAAGCAACCATTCTTTCACATATCTTAGCTAGAAGACTCACCTCTCTCTCATGAGATAGCCTCAACTTAGTAAAGAATCTTCTTTCCCTTTCCACAAGGTATAGAAAAATTACACAAAGAATGAGTATCATACCCTCTAGTGATGCCCTTGATCCTTCTTGAGGAATTTCCTTGATCTTTGTTACTACTTTAACCTTAATATTTCACCTCGCATAACTTATGAGGTAGAAACTCTCTTGAATTAGTAGCATATATCTTGGACTATCAAGATCTCTTAGTCCCTTTGATGAAGCTATTAGTTCCCTCTCCTAAAGATTTTGAGTATTGAGCACTTCCTACCTCAATAAGAGATGCTTGAGAACTCCTTTTCTCATTGATTTCTACTTCACCAGACATTTCATCTTCCTCCTTACCTTTGAAAATTTCTCCTTCAAGCCTAGTATACTTGTAGGAAGTTCAACCTCCACATCATCATGGTTAGTAGTAATTGTTGTTACAACAACAAAACTAAAACCTATTTCATCATGTTTCTTAATATATTTCCTCTCTCTTAGAAGGATTAAGAAAGCATTTAGTAAGCTTCATGACCTCACTTGTTTAGCTATCATGAGAATCAATTTATGGATTCTATCAAATCTAGCTACACTCTACATGCTTCCTAACCTATCAAATTGAGCATCATTGTCAAAATTTTAAGGTTTACTAAGAATTGCATCATCACCATCTATTGGAAGCACATCACACTTCACAACATCATGAAAACCTTCAATTTTAAATTTCAAAGTACATTGTTCCCTCACCTCTTGGAAAAAATCTCTAGACAACCAATGCACATTATGAGGTTTAGGACAAGGATTAGTTACCAAACCTAATCTAGCAATTTCCCTAAAAGAAATAACATTTACTTGGGCTTCCCCATGAATCAAAACATGAATCCATTCCCCACTAAGTAAACATCTAGCCCCAATCTAAAATAATACTTTTTTTTATTAAGATGATCTCCTCTATTCACATTTCCCATGAATGCACAAGAACTTAATTTAGAAAAGTTTTCAATTTTTGGAGCCTTAGGAGTACATCTCTAAATATCTTGGCTTGATGTCTTCTTTACTTCTATGGTTTGTACATCTTTGCCCTTGGATGCCTTATAAAGTGAACATTTCTATTATTTGTATCTCCATTTTCCACACTTGAAGCACTAGATTTTTTAGGAGTTGCTATCTTGATCCTTGCCTCCTTGCCTTGGCCCTTCTTAGCTTTGCCCTTCTCATGACCTCTTTCAATCTTCTTATCATGGTTGTCATCTTTGTCTTTAGATTTGGAATTGGATCCCTTTTCAAATTTGGATCTCTTCATCTTCCCATTTGAACTTTGTTTACTCCTATTTCTAAATCCACTTAATTTCTTTTTATCCTTAAGTGTCAAATCATAAGCCTCATTACGAGTTTGTGGCATATAAAAAGATAACTACTACTAAGACATCATTTTGAGATATTTTAAAAGATTAAATCCTATTCATACTCCTCTCAATTTACTTTAGCTTGATGGAATAAATCACAAAATCTGATATAGAATTCTTTGACATCCTTGTCACCTTACCTTACGAATTTCAACTTCATGATAGTCTCGTTTCTGACGATATTGTTCATATTTTCTTTCCAACCAATTTTTCATCAAGTTCCAATCTCTAATGGATTAACAATTTCATCTTTCGTAACCCTGGAACTTCTTTTCCCACAAAGTAAAAGTTATACCTGCTAATTTGGATTTAGTAATAGGTATCCTCAAGTTATTTAGTATCTCTTCCAATTGAAAGTGCTTCTCAAGTACCTTCAACTAGCTTAAAAAGGTATTAGTGCCATCTATGCCATTGAAAGTCTTCAACTCCATGTATAGAAGTCTAGCAACATTTTTGAATGCTCTAGCAAGCCTTGCTTTACCTTTTCATCAAGATTGCCTAGAGAAGATGTATTTACCATAGTTGAAGTCCTTGAAATTCTCATCTAAGGAATATGATTTTCTTCCATTGAAATCCTTGGTTGATGGATTCCTACACTCCTATAGCTAGATATTTCTTCCTCATCATTTGCTTCGTCTCTACTTGGTTGAGAAACTTCTTTATCTGAATGTGCATGCTCATCACCTTTGTATGTCTAGATATGGCTAAGACCAACATTTCTATTTACCTTTGCATTGATTTCATCTAATGAAGAAACCATCTTCTAGAAGGTAGACTTCATGCTTTCCATGTCTCTATTTAATACTTGAACTTGTTTCTTCTTAGGTGCTATATGAACTAGATAAAATTCTCAATTGAATTAAAGCAATGATCAACATAAATCTAACACAAAGCTCTAAAGCCCCAAGCAACATAAAGCTTTGATACCAATAATGCTAAAGCAAGTTCACACCAATGTTAAGTCATCTTCAAATAGTAAATCCATATATTAAGAAAAGATAATTAATTTGCTAGAAAATAAAAAAAGTAGTTATCTTCATTCAAATAGAAGATTATAATTGGGTTCCCAAAATTTGCAAAACTTCAAAACCTCTCAAAACTCTTAAACAATGTTGTAGAACATAAGGCTCTATGACCACACAAAGGATTGAGATTCTATTCCAAGAAGAATAGAAGATATAAGAACACATAGGTCGATCCACACACATTGATCCTGGAGCTACAATCACACCTACACTTGCTTGATGTGCTCTATCACACTTTGGTCAAGCTCTCCTTAACTCAAGAGCTCTCACCAAGATTTCTTTTCTCACTCTCTATCATTGTATAAGAATGAAACACCAAGATATTTATTAAGAAAATAGGATGAAAAACTTAGAGAAACCTTCCACAACCTCTACTAGAAGATCTTCCACTTTTTCAAATCTTTTCTTGTGTTCTTCCACTATTTCGCAAATTGGAACGACCAGCTCTAGAAGTTTCCCAATTGTACGGGTTATCTCTAGCCTCCTTAGGTTGTCTTCTACGATATTCTAGCTTTCAAATGAGATATTTGCTATTTTTGAGGGACATCTCACCTATCTCCTCCATGGGTAAGATATCTCCTTTGCCTTAAGACATCTTTCCTAAGATGTCTCCTCTATTGGGAAGTCATCCTCCTTGAGATGTCTTCACTCTAGACAAGATATCTCATCTCAAACCAAGACATCTTCTGTCATACCACAACTCCAGTCAGGCCCAATACATTTTCTATGTAGACTCAATTCTTAGGCAAGATGTCTTCTTATCCTCCAAGACGTCTCCACAAAGTTTGAAACCTACAAAACACATGCGAAGGGAATAATAAGGGGATTGGAAGAAGTGTCCCTACACCAAGTTGTTAAAACATGAAATAATTGAAACATAGGTACACCACAAAATTTATATAAGTTTATAACTCAATGTTACATAGTAGAAGTGAACCCTTACCATTAAGTGACACCTCATTGTTATACTAAACATGGATATAGGAAGGTACTCTCTAAAGAATATCATGTGATTGAGCTACCATGGGAGCAGCTTGAGATTGAGTGATCATTCCAACAATATCAAGAATGTTCCCACCAAAACACCATAAGGAGGGCCTTTTGATGCCTTGGGACTCTAAGAATTTCCTTAGTTGTAGAGGCCTCCACCAAAATGTTAGCAAAATTCTTCCGAATATACGGCTCAGCAAACATAATACGGTGGCTAAGATCCAGGAGGGTACAAACTTTGATTATTACTCAAGCAAATCAAACTCATCAGGGCACACTAGTTCCCTAATATAGTCCATAAAATATGGAGTGACGTAATACAGGAGTAGCGTGGTACCCTGTGCAGATGGTGACATGCATGAGGTATTGTTGCTGCAGCTGTCCATTGGAGTCAGTCGTCACAATTTTTCATTTTGTTTTTCTTGTTCTGAAAGTGAGGAAAGTCGTGAGAAATTTGCACTTTGATGATCCGACTCTGCAGATGCAGGTGAGACAAAACAGTGAGTCTGGCGCCTTTCCGGCTTTCCATAATGGAAGAGTGAATTACGTTCAACTGCACCTGGGATATTGATTTTTTAATGCTATTGCTACACTTTAAAAGCGTCGGAGGCTTGGACGCTTGAAATTAATGGCATAAAAATGTGAAAGTTCACAGATTATAATTGACCCAGAAATGCTAACACTATGAATTTTTCAAAGCTTTAAAACAAATAAAAAATGAAACGAAAGCAAAAAGAAAGAAAGAAACATATTCAACCTCAACGATTTTGAAATGGAGGCCTCCATCATGACTTGGCCGGCAAACCAAATACAGCCTCAGAGCCAGCGCAGAAACAATACTCATTCATCGAATCTTTTCCTTTTCGTCCGCTCTTTTTAGAGATGTTTCGTAAACGTGATCTCTTGCAAAAGCTCAATAAACATCTTTAAAATCAATAACCTATGCATTTTGTTCACGGATATTCTCCTCCAGTAGTTGCTCCTGCTTTTGCATTCGTTCTTATTTTCCCAAGTGTAATAATTTCCTCAACTGTTAATATAAAAGACAAAAATTTCCACTGCTTCCTGTGCAACCAGAAAATCAGTTAGTGTTACCCTATCAAAACGACCCATTTCCCAAGAGGTGTAATCTTAATAAGCAGGACCTAATCTTATATAAATCGATGGAGGATACAAGTTTACTTTTTTTGAAGAACAATTTAAGAAAATGTTATCTTATTCGATTTTTGAAACTGTATGCCGTACAGGATGCCTAGTAACAGCAGCTTTAACAAATCACTGCAATAACTCCTCTCCACCAGCTTTAAGAAAGTGTTCTCACCTGAAATATCATTTATTCAATGACAGTTTTTGGCTGCTTTTTCACCCAAATTAAAATAAATAGAAACCAATTTCACAATTGCTTTACGCCAACCTCAGTTAACTTTGGTTTCCAGACATGAAACCGCAAAAACAGCGGATATCGATTTTCAACCATCCATACAAGCCCTAAAAATTTTTTTAAAAAAAATTATCATCATCCTAAATGAACTTATAGGATATAAACTTATTATACTATTACAGAATGATTCTACAGAAATTATGCTGGAGCGATGTTTCACACGAATTGGAAACCCTGCAACCACAAAGATTCTGAAGTCAAATCCAGATCAAGGGTAACAGGTCTAAATAGAACAGTTGCAAAACGCACGATGGAACAGGAAACAGCACCGGCGCTAGGGTTTCAACCAACAAAAACCAGACAGATGCCAAAAACGCAAGGAAAGAATCCATAGTATTCCTACGTAACAAGAAAACCAGAAACTTCGCTTTCTGAAAAACGGAGGGCAGATTTCTCTCTCCCTTTAAGAAGAAATTGCAATGCTACGGAGCCGATCAAAGCAGCAGCGGCACTAACAGCACCAGGACACCGCTACTACTGCATGGAGAGTACTCTCTGTTACAGGCACACCGGCGCATCAAATCAAAGCCACATAATCTGCCAAAATGAATCACGCAAATCGGAGGGAACGATGGGTGATGGAATATTTCACTAATTAACCACTCCCTCGCCCAATCACAATTCTCCATTTTTATCGGATTCGCAGCCCGCAGCCCGCAGCCCGCAGCCCTACACTAACAGCATCTGCTGCAACTCCGTCAGTTTTTACCCTTCCACTTTTACTAAGCCTGGACGCTTCCGTAGCTCTTGAATTTTTATTACCCTGCTTGCCCTTAATGCACGTCTCATTTTTTCGGAAAAAACGTTCATGTATTTTTTTTATCATGGTAATAAAAATATTCGTTAAGAAATAACAAGGTTGAGAAGTAGTTGACGGTGTGCTTGTGAAATTGCCAGGTGAAATTTCTCCCTCTCACAAGTCCACATGGTCCTATGTAGCTCTTGGTAACAATTGTAGGTTGGGGTGTTATTAGGGGAAGAACAATGCTTAATTAGTTTTTGAGAAAAGTGAGATGATGGAGGGAATCATTGGCACATGAAGGGTGGTAGGGTCTTCAATAAATTGAAAATCCAAACTTGCTTATAATGAGGGCTAACCCTCCATTAGTTAAGTATAGGGTCTTCAACAAATGGTCAGGATGGCATGTGATGCATGCTTACAATTGAGACTTGTTGGCCAAGAGGGTGGCAAGGATAAGGGGGAAAGGTTAGGTGGACAGAAAATGTGAGGATGGCTCATGGTCATCTAGGATGTGGATTGGGATTAGGCATTTGTAATGTTGGGCATGTGTGGTTGGTGGCTAGAGGAGATGGATGCAAAGGTCATGTACCTTGTGTCCTTTTGTGATAAAAGTGTGGGAGATTGTTCAAATAGACAGCTAGTTTGTAGTGAGTTAATTGCAAGGGTGAAGGCATTAATGGGAGTGGTTAGTATGAATGGGGTAGGGCAATGACATTAACAAGAGTAGCTAGTACAAAGAGAATAGAATGCATGGGTTGGAAATATGAGGCAATAAGGGTGGGAGTGGGGTAAAGCTAGATCTAACCTCAATAGTGAAATTGGTCTATGATAGGATGAAGAACTAGATTGAGTGCCTTCTAGAGGAACCCTTCATAGCTTCTACTTATTCTGTTGGATAACAATGCTTACTACTAGTTCTAGAGTTGGCTAATGTCCAAGGTATGTTGTCGATGTGCTTGAGCACTAAGGTTCTATTGCTCTTAGAAATGTCTACTTTTATGACCTCCTACTCTTATGTGAAGGATTTTAAGAGCCTGTCATGTTCAAAAATTAGTAACCTTTTAAACCACACATATTAAATGAAGCAATTAATAACATCTACAAAAAAGATAAGCATGTTAAGGAGAGGATCATTCTTCAAGCATCACAACACATGGAGGTGTTTGCTAGTGAGCTAGGTTGCCAATTGATAGAACATGAATTCATGAATGGCTCTAGTCATGAAGTCTCATGGCTTAACAAGGTCGAAAATCTCAATCCCCCCTTTGTGCAACTTTAGTTTAAGGCCATTGGCAAAATAATGGTTAGTAAAATTCAAAGCTATTGAAATACCCTAGAATTGAATTGGAATTTTGAGATACATAATTTTCAAGGGTTTCTTCTAGCTTTACAAATAAACTTTAGTTCTCCACTTTGTTTCTTCTCTAAAGCTTTTCCTTTTCTTATTCCTAGTAAAACAAAATGTTGTGCAAAATAACTCCATGATGACATGAAAATTGAAAAGTGTTAGCTCTTCTTGGAGTCTGATGAGTGGCGAGGTACCCCTACGCTCAACCATACGAATAGAATCGTTTCATGCATGATCCAGTTGAATTCCAAGGACTAAGTGCCTATGTGCCTTTGTGGAACAAGGATGGGTTGGTTGATCGTTGTCTTCCCAAACTTACTTGTATGTCACGATTGTAGGTTAAGTTTGAGGCATATGATTTTTATAGCTTTTATGTCTTTATGTCCTACTGCTAATAAGGGAGGAGAGAGAGAGATAACTAAGTGACTAATTTAACTTAACTAGGCTTTAAACTAATCCTAACACCAATATCTGTTCTTACTTGTCGTACACATCCTGAACCAGCGCAACACTACTGGGATTACCAAACGCTAATCATTACTCGGTTACCAAGTGTTACACACATGCTCAAAGTGATCGTACTATGTGTGCTAATAATAGAAATGTAAAGTGCATAAAGTAAAATAAATGCAGAATAAAATAAAGGAAATGAGTAAGAAAAAAAATTTCAAGTACTACAAGGATGAATCCAAGAGCTTGTCTTTATTGCCGTACACAAGGTATGCTCAAGTACACAATGCTTGAATAAAGATCCATCCACACTTAGACCTCTTGCTGTGGGCACTTGGAAAATACTCTAACTTGACTTCTAAAAGACTTCCTTCCAAGACTTCCTCCTAAATTATGTGCCTTGACACTGTATTTATAGGCTTGGGAGCAACTACTCTAATAATGAGAAAAACTACCACTCTAATTTTAGAGAAAAAATGCTGCTCTAAAAATTAGAATAAACTGCTAGAGTAACCGCTCTCATCATAGCCCCACGACTGAATGAAAACTTGTCCTCAAGTTCCTTACAAAATATTGGGAAGATATGGGATTCTTTACTAATTGACAACTGACGGTGGAATGGGATGATAGACTCAACGTGCCTAGTGAACGGATCAATAAGCATATTACAACATTAGTTTTCATGACCATTGTGGTGAACACTCATACATAAATGACATCCAAGCCTTTAATTGGTAGCTTGTAGAGAAAGAGAGAAAGAAAATGAAGCGTGTTGCTGCCAATGCTAAGATTGCACCTTCCATTGTTTATCCATAATCACACCACTAGACTTGCTCATTTCATAAATGCTCCAGTTCTAGTCCATCCTGAGTGCTTCCTCCAAGCCTAGTCCATTGTTTGTATGATCTTCATTTTCACACACAACATAGTCACAAATAAAAAAGGATAGATAAACCACAATGCAGTTGATACCTTGCCTTGATATGAAGTGCATTGGCTGAGTTGTGGTTATGGAAGAAACTAGTTTGAAGATTAATCACAGGTTACTACCCAAGGTGTAGGGGTTAGGTGAATAGTAAAATGGAGAAAATTAAAAAAATTTGTGTGAGGACCCCCATGACTAAGAGCAAACCTCCAGTAGCTATAAGATAGAAAAATATGAGGAACAAGAAAGATGGGAAAAATATCAATAGCAACACCAATAAAATGGATGTCATGGATGGGGATGAAACAAGAAATGATTGATTGTAGGAAATGTTTAAGGGAAAGAAGTTAACAATTGCACCAAAAAGAAATGCCAGTGGGTCCTCCCCAAAGTAGGCTCATGTCTTTTATGCCCTAATAAACCCACAAACCAAAGAGTTCATAGGCTCTAGGAATGTCATTTGGAAGCAAGAGTTAAAAACTTACCCACAAGAATTCACCAAAGAAAACAATGCATCAACCTAGAACAGACTAATGATAAAACTAACAATGAGGTGGAAAATGGGAAAAAAGATGGAGAGGAGAGAATGGAATGAAATCCCAAGAACAAGGTTGTGTAAAGCCCCTTGTGTATTTTATGGTTAATGTGACTGAGTAGAACTGATCCCAAATCTAGAATTAAACAAACCACATTTAGTGACCTCACATCAACACACTTGAGCAATCTATTCACTTGAAGCAACAAGAATTCTTTCACAAAGAATCACCACCATTCTGAGGAGAGTGAGATGGAGAAGTAGGAAGCGAGAAAGGGCCTTAGTTAGAGGGAACCTTCAAGCATGGGTAACATGTCTCTCTAGTTCCATAACTAGTGTTGGTAGCCCATATTGTTTTATTATGTCTAAGGAGTATGCTTTGAATTCTCACTCTCTTTTTTTTTCTTGAGAACCACACTGTGCAAAAATTTATTTTTATTCACTTGGCTTCCTAATTTTTGAACAATGTCAGAATGGCAAAAAACCCAAGAAAAAGCATCCAAGCACCCAAGAGAATAGCTAGCACAAATGCATCAAATCCCCTTGAATTCATACCCTTTTCATCCTTTGAGTCTTTCCTTGGTTTGAAAAATACTCAGCCATAAATTCATTAAAAGTTTACTTAGAAAAAGAGGGACTATACAGTTCCAAAACAAAGGAGACCATAGAGTTGTATGGATCAGTGGACAACGTGGAATCATTGCATGTTTTACCAAAAGAACCATACCTTAATATCAACATCATAATTCAAAGGTAAAAACCAAACATTAGCAATCAATATGATATAATTCAATCCACCATAATGAGCACTTATTAGATGATGAATAAAAGTAAATCAACCAAACAAATAAATAGTAAAAACATGAATGATGGTGTAAAACAAAAATAAGAAAAGTTGAAAGAGTGTGTAAAACAAAAATTCAAAAAGAACTGAGGGCTTAGAATGGTTAGCATAGGTGGCCATCTCCCAAATGACTAAGTTGGAAGGAGAAGATCTGAAATAGTGAGCAAGGTTGTCCATCAATAGAGATAACATGTGTATTGGTTGTCCTAAGCTCATGGAAAGGTTTGGTTTGTTGTATGTTGACCAATAGTTTCTTGTCTAGGCTTTCAAGTTTGTATATTGTCATGGCCCCTAAAGCGAAAATTGCATAAATAATATAAGGTCCTTCCCACAGTGTGTGAAATTTAGTATGTTGTGGCACATCTGTGGGATTCCAGTAGAGAACCTTATCTCCCAGTTGATATTTAACTTTCCTAATTCTTAGGCAATGATGTTTCTTATTGAAGGCCTCATGTAATTTGTTAGATGACAGGGTAGCTAATCAATTTTCATCTAGCAAGTTTAGGGTTACTAATCATTGTTTCTATGCTAGATCAAGGTCAACGTTGAGGTCACATGTTGTGGATAGTGTACAGAGCTCAGTTTGAATGGGAAGCATTGGTAATTTACCATATACTAACTCATAGGGAGAGTAGCCTGTAGGGAGTTTCCATGTGGACCGGTATGCCCAAAGAGCATCATTCAGTTTAGTGCTCCAGTCTCACCTAAACTTGCTGATAGTTCTTATCAATATCTTTATAATCTCCATGTTGGTGACTTCTACTTGACCGTTTGCTTGGGGGTGGTATGATGTAGTCAATTTATGCTCAACCCCTAAAGTTTGCATTCATTTTTAAAAAGTTGCACCTATGAAGTGTGTACAATTTTATGAAATAAGTGCATGTGGCACACCAAACCTATAGTGGCCAGTATGTCCAAGGAATGATCAAATATCTTTAACATTTTTCGATTGATGGGTAATTCCTTGGATAATTTTGAATTTCTCGGGATCTACCTCTATCCTTGTGTGTGAGATTTTGTGCCCTAGTACTATGCCTTCTTGGACCATCAAATGGCTTTTCTGCCAATTGAGCCTCAAATTGGTTTCTACACATCTTTTTAACACTTGCTCCAACCAGTCCAAGGCTTGATCAAAGTTTGCTCCATAAGTGGAGAATTCATCCATAAAGACCTCCATACCATTTCCTATCTACTGTTGGAAGATGATTAGAACTAGTCATTGAAATGTTTTAGGGGCATTGCACAAGCAAAACGACATCTATTTGTATGCAAATGTTCCCCAAGGACTAGTGAACGTAGTGTTGGCTTTGTCTTTTAGGGCTATTTGTATTTGATTATATCTACTATATCCATCCAGAAAACTGTAGTAGTGATGCCCTATGATGGTTTCTAAGACTTGGTCAACAAATGATAACTAAAAATGATCTTTTAATGTTGCCATATTCAATAGCCTGAAATCTATGCACACCCTCCATTTGCCTCCCTTTTTAGGCACAATAACTAAGGGGTTAACCCATTTACTATTAACAATGGGGTATATGAAGCTAGCCTTGAGAAGCTATTTGATTTCCTCCTTGACTATTTGCTTCAACTTTGGGTTCAACTGTCTCTACGGTTGTCTTCAAGGCTTCATGAAGGGGTTGATGTAAATCCTATGTTGGCATATCCTAGGATCTATTCTAGTTAATTCAGGATATGACCAAGTGAAGGCTTTTGACCATCTATTGATTACCTTCAACAATTCTTCATTTTGTTGAGGATCAAGCTTAGTATTAATAATTACCAATTTTCTATTTTTAAGGAACATGTATTCCATATCGGTGGACAATGGTTTCAGCTTGAGGGACTCCTACTTAAATTTCTCAGGGATTTCCAACTTCCCCTAGTTGACATTTTCAAGGTTAAGACTTGGAAGTTGGTAGTGGAATTGCTCTAATGCATCTAGGCTATCGATGTAAGTGCAAGTCAAACCCTTAGTTGGTTCCATGCATATGAGTGAACTGCTTTTTTGATCAGCTGTCAGCCATTGGGTGCCTTCCTATTGTGTGGCTGCTGCATACAGGCATGTTTGTATGTTGATCACTTGTGCACACTGATTGCATGCAGGAAATGTTAAACTTTGTATAAACCATAACTTCTGCATGCAATTACACCTTGTGTCACTGTATGTGATGCATGGAACTTTCTTCTTCTCAAACTTTTTGAATGTGTTTTCTTTTGATATTTCTAGGGAAAGATCACGGATTCCTAGGCATGCATTGATGGTGCTTAACCATGCTCTTTCCATTATGATTAGGGAGTTCCCCTTACTTTTGTTCACCTGAATTACTAGGAAGTTAGTTGGGTATGACCACCTACAAACAATGGTAAAAATGTCTTCCACTAGTCCCAATGGAATAGTGATAGACTGGTCAGCCAACTCTAGATGGATGTTGCTCTTTTTCAATGGAGGTAGGTTCTAGGCCTTGTACATTTCTTGAGAAATCAAGTTGACATTAGAACTTGAATCCAAAAGAGCCTTGCACGATGCATTTCCAACAATTTGTAAGTATATCAGAGGACTCCTAGGATCAGAGGATTTCCTAGGAAGGTGGCTAGCTTTGATCCAATTGGTTATAACATGTGTTAGCATGACCGTATGTGTTGAGTGCGACGGTTGAGTTGAAAGAGGCTCCAAAGTTTTGATTGATACTAAGGCATCTAAGGAATCAAATGCTTGTGATTGCAAGGGCTTGGTTGGTCTGTTGGTTCTAAAGAAAGGTCTTTTCTTCATGTGGTTGTTGGAACCAATAGAAGGTTGAGAGTTAACAACCCTTGTGGCATTACGTTGTTGTGGCTAGGTAGGGATTTCACCCTGCATCGTGGGAGCAAGTGGTAGTGGAGCTATTGGTGGAAGAGATGTAGTTGGATGAGAAGGATGATATGCTTGTAGAATATCACCTTTGAAAGAGGGAGTCCCATAATACTCATGGGCTTGGTAGTGAGGTTGAGGAGTGATGTGACCAGTAGAGTCACATGGGGAGATTGTCTTCTGCATGTAATATCCATACGGGTCAGGTTGCTGGTAAGGATACTGTTGCCTTGGTGGTGGCATTCCCCATGATTGTGAGTGCTACCACTATTGATATTGCTTAACCAATTATGGTGGATTTCCACTAGGATAATATGTTAAGTGTTGGTGAAACTACCATGGGTTACCTTGAGGATAAGCTAACCTTCGGATTGTTTGTTGTTTGTTCAATCGTGGGTTGAGTGCATATACCCTAGACTCTTGCAGATGTGAGATTATAGGGCAACATCCCTTAGGATGGTCGTATTGACATATTTCACATCCACTATCATTGTCTGTTTCCAACTCCACAACCTCTTCAATAATGGAAACTTTGCCCTTACCCTTGCTACGTGCATGTTCAGCTTCTCTCTTTTTTCTTTTTTTACGATCACTACCTTGCTCTCTAAACTCCTCTACTATTTTAAGAACAGATTGAAATTTATTGTCTATGGAATCCCACATTTGGTCTACCTTTGCCAATACTTTTGATGTCAAATTTTGGATAAGCAAAGTTTTCCTATTCACCATCTCTTCGAGTGGTGACCCTTCTTCATCCTCGCAAAATCTTACTCCCCTCTTCTAGAGGGAAGGATCTCAGTTATACTCTTTCACACTTTCTCTCTTCCGTAGCTCACCTTCTTCCTTAGCAACTTGCTCCAATAGTCTTTGAATTTGATGAGACCTAAGCTCAGATAGTCTCCCTTGGGCATAAGTCCCAAGGGTTCTTCTTGTTTCATGCCTAAGCCCATCCACAAGATGTTGTAGTTGATCCCTTTGCAAATAACCATGGTCATGACAATGATGTAATAGTGCATAATATCGACCCATGGTAGCATCCAAGGGTTCATGTCCTCCTTATTTCCAGCCTTGGATTTGCCTTCGCAAGTTAGACACTCAAGAGTACGTTTGGTACTTGTCATTAAATAGTTCTAACATAGTACTTCACCTACAAATGGATTCAAGTTCTAAAGACCAGTACCAGCTTTTCACTTCTTTAACTAGTGTCCATGGAAATAACTTAAGTTTTTGCCATTAGTTCTCTATATTTTGTAAGGCACACGCATCATGGAATTCTTGTAAGTGATTTTAAGGATTAGCGTTGTATCCTCCTTCAAATCATGGGATATTGTTCATATCTAATCTCTTGATCCTACTATCTTTCTAGTGCCTTGTTGGAATTATAATAGCCTCAGTTATGTCCAACATACTTCGAGTAGTGAGTAGGGGTTCATCATGATCATCTCATCCATGGCATCTATGATGCCTACGTTGTTCTCTACTCTCCCTTCTTCTATGTCATGACTCTCTAGAGTGCCCTTGTCCCCTTTCCTGGTTGTTTCGTCTATAACTTCCACTTTTCCTACCTTTATCCCCATGGTCTTTTTCTTTATGATTACATCTAAATACTAAAGGAGATGATGAAGGAGATGACGAAGGTGAAGAAGAAGGAGAACCATTGATGAGACACGATATTGCATGGGCCACGATATCGCATCCCCTGCAATATTGCTTATGCGATATCACAGTCCGCCACAATGTCTATAAATAAGAAGCGGCTCTCCCTTATTTCATATTAGAGAATAGGAGTAACGAAGCTCTGGTAGTTTGATCCCTCTAGAGATAGATTATCTTCTCGTGTCTATCCGTAGTGTGGTGAATGTAATTGTACAACATCCTTTATTCAAGTGTGACGTACTTGGACACGCACATGATTGGCATTAAAGATTGAGATTACTTCATCATTGTAGCATTCACTTTGTTATTTATTTATTTAATTGTTATTTACTGCTTTCCTAGTTAATCTCTCTCTCACCCTTATCTCCTAGAACGTGGAATGAGTACGACTTGATTACGAGCATTTAAGTGTGATTTCTTGGTAACCCAGTGGCGTACCTAGGATCTGCGCTTGGTAATCCTAGTGGTATTCATGCATGAAGTCCTAGTGGTGTACGGATAATCAAGGAATGGATGCTCATCATACTTAAGCTAGATTAGATTCTCTTACCCTTTCCTCCTAGCTTAGCTTAGTTAATATTATTTTCCATTACCTCCAGGAGTAGCGTTAGATTAGGAACACATCATACATATCACCCTAGACTAAACCATACGTGACAAATATAATACTAGTCCAAGTGGGAAGATAGCGAACTACAACCTAAGGATAACTATCTAGGTGCCACAACTAGTCCATCTACGGAATTCGACCAGATCACACATGAAAATGCTCGTATTTGTATGGTTGAGTGTAGGGGTACCTCACCACTCATCAACCATCATCATGATGGTGTCTGCTACCTTCTCTTTTGTGGTCTAGACCTCGATTGCGATTGTGATCAAAATGTCCACCTTTATCATGAGTTTGTGTCCCTTTCTTGGATCCTTTATGCTCATGGGTATTAGGACCTGCGTTATGAATAGTGGAATGAAGGTCCTGATACAAAACCCCTTTGCCAAAGTCAAGGGGAGGAACATCATTGTTTGGGCGATTGCCTAAGGTAGGTTCACTACCCTCATTTTCGCTGAAGACATGTGGGGCATCCTAGGACCACTTACCCTTCAAAGACTTATGATGTCTCTCTTGTTGCAAGTTCCTTTAATGGTGTTTCTCTATGGGATGGTATTCTCTCAAGTCATGCTCTTACACAAAGTATTCTGCATGTAAGTGCAGCATGCTAATTCGTGTGAGAGCATGACGAAGCATACTTGAGACTGAACAATCGAGAGGTAACACTATGTTACCTTCTAAATCTCACCAAGGTAGTTGTTCATCCTAGTGAAGGATAAAGGTAAAGTTTGGTACATATTCATTGGGATGAACATATACCACACAAAATTGTTGAGGGACTGGTAGATCAATGTCATGTGTATTACGCCACCGATTGTTTCCTATTTCAGACCTAGGTGGTAAGGCACTTTCTTATGAAGAAGGAGACAAATTTGTCTGTTCAGTGTGCAATGTACTCTTATTTATTATTTTCTCAGTTAACCCTAAGGGTTTGTTCCAACGATGTGAATGATTTCCTAAGTTCTAATTAGTGCACAAACAATTAAGTCCCCGACAACAGTGCCAATGATGAGCAGTGAGGTACCCCTATGCTCAACCATATGAATACAAGAGTTTCACACACAATTCGGTCAAATTCCAAGGACTAAGTGTTTATGCGCCTTTGTGGAACAAGGATGGGTTGGTTGGTCATTGTCTTCCCAAACTTACTTGTATGTCACAACTGTATGGGTTAGTAAGTTTGAGGCATATGATTTTTATAGCTTTTATGTTTTTATGTCTTGCTGTTAATAAGGGAGGAGAGAGAGAGATAACTAAGTGACTAATTTAACTTAAATAGGCTTTAAACTAATCCTAACACAGAGTATCTGTTCTCATTTGCCGTACACATCCTGAACTAGCGCAACATTACTGGGATTACCAAATGCTAATCGTTACTGGGTTACCAAGTGTTACATGCATGCTCGAAGTGATTGTACTATGTGTGCTAATAACAAAAATGTAAAGTGCATAAAATAAAATAAATGTAGAATAAAATAAAGGAAATGAGTAAGAAAAAAAATCTCAAGTGCTGCAAGGATGAATCCAAGAGCTTTTCCTTATTGCTGTACACAAGGTGTGCTTAGGTACACAATGCTCGAATAAAGAT
This sequence comes from Gnetum montanum, assembly GCA_015680685.1. Lineage (NCBI taxonomy): Eukaryota > Viridiplantae > Streptophyta > Gnetopsida > Gnetales > Gnetaceae > Gnetum > Gnetum montanum. Next base: position 7,925 of record MNCI01002793.1, on the reverse strand, counting down.
CTATCCACAGTTAGACCTCCTGCTGTGGGCACTTGGAAAATACTCTAACTTAACTCTTAAAAGACTTCCTTCTAAGACTTCTTCCCAAGACTTTCTCCTAAATTGTGTGCCTTGGCACTGTATTTATAGGCTTGGGAGCAATTGCACTAATAATTAGAAAAACAGCCACTCTAATTTTAGAGAGAAACTACCACTCTAAAAATTAAAATAAATCGCTAAAGTAACCGCTCTCATCAAAGTCCTACAATAATTGTTAGAGGACCTAATCCTCATTAGTGATGCTAATAGTATTTTAATTTGGAATTTTGAATTTCACGGGATAATGACAATCATCATCATCGTGGCTACATGTAAACTAAGCATGTCTAAAAATTCCACTAGGTGCATCATAAAATACTATGTAAAATGACGATCCTAATGATATTTGTTTCATTTTAAAAAGACATCTAAAAAAATTATTAATGTTTGAAGTTTATTAAATTAAATAATAAAATATTAATATAAAATAAAAAATATTAAATTTTCCCAAATATATTGCATGCCTAAAATGAAAAATGTTCCTTACAATCTTAGGGTCCCAATAGCACTAACAACAAATTCATATCTATCATATTTTATTATTTATTTACCAAAATAAGTACATGGCTCAAATAGCCCAAAAGTATACAAGGCTTCTATGTTACAAAAATACAAAATATACACAAATTATTTTTGAAGTTGAGAAAGTCTATATTGTATAGAATTGATTCATCTTTGGTTCTATGTCCCTCTTCCTAAAATTTCATGCCTACTCTAGGCTCTTTGCAATGAAATGCAGGAGAAACTCAGATATGAAATGTTAAGATACTTCCCTTTTCATGGAGCATAAAGGTTCAAGGGAAAAAATCTTAGGTTCTAGGCTAACAAAGGTTTCCAATAAAATATTCAAAAATGTTTTCCAATCTAGAAATGTCACAATTTTTCCAAAACTTGTTTCAAAATCCAAAAGGGCTACAAAATATCTCTAAAATCCAAATAAATCCAAAAATTTCAAAAGAATGTATATTTTATCCAAGCATCTCCGAAGGCTAGGTCTTGGTCATTCTCATTGTTAACAGGAACAATCAAGTCTTGAAATAACCTCATTACTATCATCGGATTATCCTTTAAATTATTTAAATGTTCAAAGATAGCAAAAATCCAAAGAACATATATTTTAATTAGGCATCTTTGAAGGCTAGGTCTTGGTTACTTTCACTACCAAAGGGACTCATTGACAGCTCTTAGAATAACCTCACTACTATCATTGAATTATCCCTTTAAGTATTTAATGTCCAAAATAGCAAAAAATCCATGATACCCAGAATTTTACAAAATTTTTGCAAAATCATGCTTATGTTATGTGCAATACAAAAATATTTATAAAATATCCAAAGGATAAGTTGGCAAGATTTCCACAATTATAGAAATTCACCAAAAGATAGAAAAAGGGGTTAAATGCAATTAAAATACCATAAACAAGACCAAAATGACAAAAATCTAGCCAAAGAAAAATTAAAATAATCTTTCTTACAAGATGTACAACAAAATAGGGCAATCATATGAAAAGAAAACTAAAATAATCTTTCTTACTTGCATTAGTAATTTTCTAGAATTTTCCTATGTCTTCCTTTCCACTTAATGCTCTCAATTAGCTTTTACCTTGTTTTGTCTATCGAGGCACTCTCAAAACCCTTCTTCAAACCAGGATGGGATGTATATAAGGCTACTATCTATTTATAAGAAAGAAACCAAGCTTCAATCAGGTTCAAAATGGAGAAGAAAGAATAAAAACCGTCTTTACTAAAAAAAAAAACGAGGGACTGGAAAATGACGTTGGAAAACCAACGACGGGTGAAGAGGTGATGCTTAAAAGACAAAGGTAGTGAGAAAACGCATTATATAAAAATTATGCATAACATATATGCATATGTTATACGTCTTACACATATGCCCCTTTATTTTTTGAACGTGCATACCGGCGGTTAACCTTTCTTAATTTTTTCTTCATAATTTATTTTTCATAACCTTTTTTCTTTAATTTCTCTTTCGTGACATTCAAACACTTGTATCATGCACATCGGGACTCCAATTCAAATTCCACTTAAACCTAAGGAATCCTTATCAAGTGCTCTTTTAAATCGTAAATTGAAATCTTATGGAAGCATGACTTTTCATGGTTGCCTAGTTCAAATGCTAAAACTTTTATAGTATTTTAGTAAAATAAAAATTGTGATATTTGGAGAACCGAACTTCAATTCTAGTAAACCAAGGGTCAAAATTTATATTTTCAAACATTCCAAACACATGGGTAAGGTTAGATTTTGGTGGTACTTCCTTAAGTAACAAAGCTATGAGGCGATGAATTGAAATTGCTTAAAAGACAAAGGTGGTGGGAAAACTCGTTATCTAAACATTATACATAACATAAATGCATATGTTATACATATTACACATATGCCATTTTACTTTTTCTTGCACGTAAATGTGCATACCCATAGTTGACCTTTCTTAATTTTAATCTTTTTAACTTTTCCAAAATTTATTTTTCATAACTCTTTTTCTCTAATTTCTCTTTCAAACACTTATATCATGCATACTTGGACTCTAATTCAAATTCTACTTGAACCTATAGAATTCTTATCAAGTGCTCTTCTAAATTGTACATTGAAATATTATCCAAGCATGACTTTTCATGGTTTCCTAGTTCAAAACTTTTATGTTATTTTAGTAAACTAGAAATCGTGATATTTCGAGAATCGTAACTCAAATTCTAGTGAGCCAAGGGTCAAAATCTACATTTTTGACCATTCTGGACACTAGTAAGGTCAGATTTTAGATTGGACATCATCCTAAGGTACTTTCTTAACAAAGCTGTGAGGCGGTGGAGGAAAAATGCTTAAAAGACAAAGTCAATGGGAAAATGCATTATATAAAATTTATGCATAACATATATGCATATGTTATATGTCTTATACATATGCCCTTTTAATTTTGTTTGCATGTGATTAACCTTAATTTTATTTTATTTTTGCTTTTCCAACATTTATTTTTCATAACCTTTTTCTCTAATTTCTCTTTTCTCCTATTCAAACACTCATATCATGCACACTAAGACTCAAAATCAAGTTCTATTTGAACCTATGAAATCCTTATCAAGTGCTCTTCTAAATCATGTATTGAAATCTTATCTAAGCATGACTTTTCATGGTTTCCTTGTTCATATGCCAAAACTTTTACGATATTTTAGCAAACTAGAAATTGTGATATCTTGAGAACTGTAATTCCAGTTCTAGTGAACCAACGGTTAAAATCTACATTTTTTAACATTCTAGATACATAGGTAAGGTTATATTTTGGGTTAGACATCATCCTAAAGTACTTCCTTAACAAATCTAATTTATTCAGTATTTAATTATAATTAAGAATGAACTCCAAATCCTAGTTTAATGACAAAAGGTAATAAGGGACATGGTTTTGGATAAGGCTTGAATTCAAAATTGCTTTATGAATCGAGTATTATATAAGAATAAGTGCATAATAAAATAATAATAAAATAAAAAATGCATGACTAGATGTGCATAATAAAGCATAAATATGCATAGTTAAAGACTTGTAAGGGCATGATAATTGATAAAAGAAAAACTTCGTGGATAATTGTATTTAAACATTTAATCATAAAATATACAAAAAATCTATGATTGGCTCCACTAGTAGTAAAACAAAGGATAGAAAACTTTAACAAATTGCCCTAGCAAGCAAATTGCATTCATTTACATAGGAGACTAATAATAATAACAATAATAGCCTAGTTGATTGAAACGCATCTAATAACATTAAAGAATTAATAATTAAATTTATGCAAATTTCTAGGTTGTGACACATAGGTTTGAACATGGCTATAACCACTCAAAGAGTTTAATCTTTTACTTATCTATCAATGATGAGTGGTTAAGTACCCTCACACTCAACCATACGAATCCCTAAGCATTCACACGTGATCTGATCGAATTCCATGGACTCTATGTCTTCCAATACACTAGCCTCTAGGAAATGAACTTGCCCTTACAGTGATTCATTATCTTCCCAATTGCACTTATGATGTACAAAGAGATGGTGTAGTGTAATCAAGGCATATGCATTTTATTATTTTATGTTTTATGTTTTTGATGCTTTAAAATAGAGAAATGAAGTGGTTTAATAGCTAATGTAATATACTAATAAATTAATCTCTAACTAATCCTAACATAAGTATCCAATCCCACTTTTTGTACATGTCTTGAATGCATACAAGACTATTGGGCTACCAAGCATTAAGTGCTACTAGGATTATTGATGAGTGGCGAGGTACCCCTACACTCCACCATACGAATACAAGCGTACACGCGCGATCCGGTCGAACTCCGCAGACTAAATGCCTTAACGCCACAAGAAACACTTGGGGTTAATCGTTCGTTGTCTTCCCAGGCTTGCTTGTATGTGTCACAGTGTATGGTTAAGCAAGTCTGAGGTATGTGATTTTTTTGGTATTTTCGGCTTATCTTCTATGCTACCAGGAGAAAGGGTTGAGAAAGCTAAACTAACTCTAACTAAGATCTAAGTCTAAATTAACTAGCGTCAGCATTCGTTCCCACTTACCGGCCACACCCTGAACTATGCAACTGCAGCTTACCAAACGCTAATCGTTAGTGGGATCGCCACACGTAACGCAAGTACT
>MNCI01002792.1:26390-45698 GCA_015680685.1 Gnetum montanum | reverse complement strand
AGAACCTAAAATGAACATTGGTTTATTCATAAAGCTAGTTACCATATAAGAAATCACATTTGAGAGATAATGCATTGTAATACATGAAAGATAATACTCATATTGAGAGGAACTATCATCATGATTCATGCATTTATTTCTAGAGCTCTAGACTTGATTAAATATGGAGACCAAGTGGGAGATTGTAATATGCATTTACACATTGGCACATGTTTACACATAAATTGAAACATGAATTTACATGTTGGAACACGTTTACATTTAAATTGTAATGCGTTTATGCATTTTCACATTTACGCATACATTAATGCATCAAGGTGGCCTCCATATCCAGTAATGCATTTACACGTTGGCATTGGGGCTCTTCCATATCTAGTAACACATTTATGCATTGGCATTAGGGCTCTTCCATATCTAGTAATGCATTTATTTGTTGGCATTGGGTCTCTTATTTTTTCTAATTTCTCATGTTAACCAATTCCATGGTAACTAATTACATGTCCTATAAATTCGTTCTTAATGGCAGAACAAAGGCACCACGAATCATAACACTTAGAGGTTGAATACACCATCATTGCAGAGCATCGGTGTGACAGAAGAATTTGAATGCCAATTTTAATTCAAGGCATTAATGGCTAGAGGTTAGTCCCATTTGCTTCCGCATTCTGCATTTCCAGTTATCTATGCATGTAACTTTATTATTCAATCCACAAATTATGTCCTAAATTTGATATTAGAGCTTCATCTCTGTCTTTGTCTTGATGCCATTACTAGAGTAAGTGGAAGGCTTGCTTATGATTGTGATGGGCATTCTTGTAAAAGTACTAACCTCTGTAGTGTTGGTTTGTGTGGGTCCTTTCTACAAGATGTGATGGGTGCCCATTTAGGTGATATTTTAAGGTTTTGGGCTATGCATAAATTTTCTTTATTTAAAGAATATTAAAAATTTTGCAATGCATAGTTTTTCCTGCATAAAATTGTAACTTGTGATCTTTATTTTTGTATGATTAGAAAGTAGACACAACATCTTTAATTGTGCAAGATTCTTAAAAGTTTTGGATCACATATGGAAAATTAAATTGTGATTAATTGTATGTAATATAATAAAATTTATCCCATAGGAATTTTTATTGTATTTAATATGATTAATCAAGATGATATGTTAAATTATTTTTCTTAATTTGGCCATAGGGATTAAGAAAAGAAATATAATTTAACAATTTCATCGTAAGGATATATGAAAATGTTTATGTTAAAATTCAGCCCACAAGTAATTTTACGTCGTTTGATTTATATTTTTACATTATTTACATTGGTAAACATGTCTTATGGTATTTTAACCTCAAATTTAGTGACATAAGCATGTTTAATTATGTAGTTGCATAACTTGTAAGCTACTCTGATTTTAAATGTGACATTCCTAAATTAAAGGGTGATAATTATAAGGTGTGGAAGGAAAGAATTCTTCTTCATTTAGGCTAGATGGAAATTTATTATGTTATTTGTAAGGATGAACCACTTTCCATTATAACAACCAGCCATCTAGATGATATTCGTAATTATGAAAAATGGGAGCGATCTAATTGTCTCTGTGCCATGTTCATAAAACCCAAGATCTTGGCTAGTATGAGTGGTTCACTGGAACAGTATGATAATGTGCACATTTTGTTAAAGGTAATTGATGAAAAATTTGAGTCATTAGACAAAGTATTGGCTAGCATCTTAATAATGAAGTTCTCATCCATGAAGCTCACCAAAATTCATGGTGTATGTGAGCACATCATGCAAATGAGGGATATAGTAGCTCAACTCAAAACACTTGAGGTTGAGATGTCAAAATATTTTCTTGTGCACTACATCATAAACACACTCCCACTACAGTATGAACCCTTTAAGATTTCTTATAACACACATAGGGACAAATGGTCAATCAATGATATGATGATCATGTGTGTGCAAGAAGAGGGTAGACTTGTAATGGAAGCAAAAGAGAGTGTGTATCTGGTCACACAAGAAAATAATAAAGAACAAGCCAAAGCCAAGTGGAAGGTCAAATTGCCTACATAAGCTAATATTAAGAAGGAATCTAAATGCTTTTTCTACACAAATAAAGGGCACATAAACAAGGGTTTTCCTAAATATCAAGAATGGCTTGAAAAGAAAGGAACTCAACTCTCACTTATTTGTTTTGAATCTAATATGGTTGATGTTGGCCATGGAACATGGTGCATTAACTTTAGTTCAATAATCCATGTTGTTAATTCCTTGTAGGGGTTGCAAAACCTTAGGAAGCTAGTGTAAAGTGATTCGTGCATCTATTCAGGCAACAAGATGCAGTCACCTATGGAGGCAATCGAAACATTCAAAATAGTTTTAAGTAGTGGCTTTGTTTAGAGTTGGAAAAGACATTTTATATTCCAAGTTTTTCAAGGAAAATTAATTTCTATTTCAATGCTTTTATCATTAGGATTTTCCTTTAACCTTTTAGACTCTATATTTAGTCTATATTATAGGTCTAAACTTATTGGAAGTGGTACATTTACAAATGGTCTTTTTAACATTAATTTACAAAAGGAAACTTCTTATACTTCTATGCATGTTCATGCTGGCATTAAGAGATGTGTTATGAATGAAGAATCCTCTATGTTGTGGCATCATAGATTAGGAAATATCTCTATTGAGAGAATAAGAAGATTAATAAATGATAGAGTACTTAGTACTCTAGATTTTACTGACTTTGACACTTGTGTGGACTACATAAAGGGAAAGTAGACCAATATGTCAAAGAAAGATGCCAACAGGAGTTTAAACATATTAGAGATCATACATACATATATTTGTGGTCTAGATATGGATGTGTATGGTCAAAAGTATTTCATTACCTTTATTGATGATTACTCATGATATATGTATCTCTACCTACTTCATAATAAATGCAAAGCTTTAGATGCCTTTAATGTGTTTAAGGCTAAAGTAGAGAAACAATATAGTAAGCAAATAAAGTTAGTGAGATCTGATAGAGGTGGTGAATACTATGGCAAATATACTAATGATGGACAAGCACATGATCTATTTGCTAAGTTTCTTCAAGTGTATGGAATTATTACCTAGTACATTATGTATAGTTCTCCAGACCAAAATGGTATGGTAGAAAGATGAAACTAAACATTATTAGACATGGTGAGGAGCATGCTTAGTAGCTCCAAGCTTTCTAAGTCCTTTTGGATTAAAGCTCTCAAGACAGCAATTTATATATTAAACTAAGTTCCAACCAAGATGATAAATCATGTTTTTTATCACTCCAATATCAGGGTGGCTACAATATCAGGTACACAATATCGGGTATGCAATATCATGACCCAAGATGCGATATCATACATTCGATATCATAGGGTTACTCCTAGGTCTATAAATACAGTGCCTAGGCACACAATTGGAAGTATGTTTTTGGCAGTCAAGTAGAAAAACTCTTGTAGTTTTTCCATTTGAAAGTTAGAATATTTTGAATATTTTCCAAGTGCTCATAGTAGGAGGTCTAAGTGTGAACTGATCTTTATTCAAGCATTGATATACCTGAGCACACCATTGTGATGGTAATAAAGATGAACTCTTTGATTCATTCCTTGCAACTTTCTTTCTTATGCATTTACATATTGTTATTTCATGAAATTTACATTAATGTTATTTATACAGTAATTAATTTTGATCAATCAAGAATATCATTAAATTACACAAGCATGACCCCTTCAAGCATATGTGTGACACTTGGTAGCTTAGAAATGAATAGTGTTTGATAGCCCAACAATGTTTGTACAAAGTTTAGGATGTGTTCCAGAACTAGGAATGGTTACTTGTGTTAGGCTAGATTAGACTATAATTTACTTAACAATTAATCATTCTTACTTTTAATCACTCTTACTTTTACTCATGTTCTAGATGAGTAATTTCATAAAACCACAAAATAATAAAAATTTTATGCCTTGGTCACACTTAAGCATACAATTGCATTCCACAAGTGGAACTGGGAAGACAACGAATGAACAACACACACACACACACACTATTTAGCTCTAGTATACTTAGTAATTATAGTCTATGGAATTCAACTGGATTGCATGTGAACACTTGTAATTCGTATGGTTGGGCGTATGGGTACCTTGCCGCTCATCATTGATACTATTGCTGGGGACTATAGTTCTTTGTGCACTATCTAAGCCTAGTGAAATTTATAACCTTATTGTTCAAACCCTAAGAGTCAAATCCTATGAAAATAAAATTTATTATCATTAAATTGAATCTCAATTGCATATTTTTTATTAATACAAAATTTCATCTTCTCATAGGAGCCCGTCTCTACCTAGGATAGTTCAGGTGCCTTAACAATACCAAGTGGTATATGCTCATCTCGATGAGTATGTACCAAACTTTACCTTCATCTTACATCAAGATGAACTAATGTAGTGGTGTGATATGGAGGGTAACATTGTGTTGTCACCTAACCGATCTATTCTAGCAATGCTCTAGCTAATGCTCGCATAACATGGGCTTCAACATCTCCATGGAGAATACGAGAGCAATATCTTTACTCAAGGGATTATCATCTCACTAAAGTGCAAAGATTAAAGGATTGGCAACTAGAGCACCAACATGAGCTTGTGAATGGCAAGGGGCCAAACATCTTTCCACCTTTACTTGGCCCAATTGATGAAGGTAACCACTTCTTTAGTAATTCTCCTCTCTTTGACTTTGTTTAAGGAGCCCTCAACCAGAATGTACAATCAATAATCCATAATCCAAGTTCTAGTCAAAACAAATCTAATGAAAAAAATGGATCTAGAGAAGAAAGTCAAGAAAAGGGGGACAAAGGAGATCATGATCATGATCATGGTTACAAGCATCAAAGAAAGGGTGATAGGTGTTAACGTAGAGCAAGTGCCCCATCTTCTTCCCCTTCATCATCATCAATTTCTTCTTCATCTAGTTTAGATCATGGTCGTAGAAGGAATAACCATGATGAAGGTGACCAATGGGACCAAAACAATAGAAGGGACCATTGGGATAGTCATGACCGAAGATGTGGGCAATCTAGAGAGGCCCATCCTCAAGAAAGAAGGGCTAGTAGGAAACTTCGTAGGTACCACCATCATGACCTTGATGAATCTCTACTTGCTACTTGGGGCATTTTGAATATTGTAGAGGCTATGAGGATTCCAACAAGGCATGTGAAGGATAATAGAATAAAGAGGCTAGATATGAACAACTTCCCTTAGTTTAAGGGAGGATATGATGCTGATCCACAAAATCATCTTCAGGCCTTCCAAGATGCATGTGCCTTGCAGAACATTGAAAATGACTGGAAAAAGCTAAAATTATTTCCAAGGATTCTTATAAAGGAAGTAGAAAATTGATATCAATCCTTGCAACCAGAATCAATTAGATGGTGGAATACAATGTTGGAATTATTTAATGACAAATATCAAATGTACTCTCAAGTATCCAATCTAAGGAAAAAAATTAAAGGATGGAAACAAGCAAATTATGAACCCTTGGATGCTACTATTGGCCAATACTACTCTCTGTTGCATGGGTGTCCTAGTCATGGATACTCTCAACTTGATTAGCTTTGCCATATCATAGACGGGTTGCGGTATGAAACTAGGAGAACCTTTGCATCTATGCCCAAGGGATATTGATAGAGTTAAGTGCCCGTCAGATCCAAAAATTAATTGAGTAGGTAGCCAAGGAGGAGGGAGAGCTAAGAAAACATGAAAGTGTAAAAGAATACAATAGAGATCCTTCTATTCAGAAAAAGAGGTTAATTTTTGTGACAGTGAGGATGAATTCCCCAAGAAGAGGTGGTTAATTAGAAAACCTTACTATTCTAGAAATTTCAATCAGAAATTACAACTAAGGTTAATCAATTATGGAACCCCATGGACAATAGGTTTCAAGTTGTTCTAAAAATTGCTGAAGAGTTCAAGGAGCAAAGTGGTGAGCATGAGTGTCAAAGACATTATGAGGCTAAATGTGCCATATCTAAAGGTAAAGGTAAAATGGCTATGGATAGCAATTTAGATTATGATGGTGGATGTGATGTCTGCCAATATGAACATCCTAAGGGATTTTTTCTAGTTGTATCATACTTGCAGGAATCTGGGGTGTATGCCTTACATCCACAACTTGCACAAAGGAAAACGCCCAAAATATTACCTTATCCACAAGGTAATCCTTGATAGTTCCACCAACCATAGCAATACTATCCAAGTGGAACTCCTCCACAATCTTATGAATTGTACTAGCAATGGAAGCAACCAAAATCATAGGCATTGCCACCTCCAAGATAGAAATACCCTTACTGACAACCAGATTCTTATGGTTACTATGTTCAGCAACCTTCATCCCCAAGGGACTCCTCTGGTCATGTTGCTACTTACCAACCTCACCACTACCCTCCTGAAACATAAAAATCACTCTATCCAAGGATGGATGCCACCTACTACCCTCATGTACCTCCTATCCTTGCACCTACTCCTCCACCTCTTGCACAACTACAACCTACTCCGTCCATGCAAGGTAAATTGCCTACACAACCATAACAAAGGAATACTATGTGGGTAGTTAACTTGTAATCAATTAACCCATCCAACAAGTTAGAACCACAAATAAAAAATCAACATCCCAAACTCAACATCCCTGGTTACTAACACAAGAATCCCTCCACAAGAGATACGAATGCTGGGTCAAATGGACCAGGTCTCCACAGACAAGAGAATTCCAAGTGGTAAGGATCTAGTGAGTGCATTGACCAAAGTCACATAGGCCTTGAAACAAAAGAGCACCTCCTTAAGCCTGTACGATCTAGTAATGACCTCACTGGTACATCGGGAAGCTCTCGTGCGTATGTTGACTTTGATTCCTATTAGTGAGGACCTTCCCACAGATGAGCCATCCATTTACACAGTACTATCCCCACAACCTCAAGAATCAATTCCCACATCCCTAGAATTTTGTGCCAATGATATTAAGCAAGATGAAAAAACTGGAGAGGTCACTACAACCCCTATGTTCATAACAATACAAGTCAACCACTTCAAGATACGTAGGGTGCATGTCGATGAAGGTGCAACAACAAATGTGATACCCTTTCCTATGATTGAAAAACTAGGTGTTACAGAGGAAATACGGCCCACAATAACTTCCTTTTTAAAATCCTTCAATGGTTCCCGTGTCGTGGTAAAAGGCATGCTTACCTTGGATTTCGTAGCAGGGGACCAGTTCCTCACATTGGCTAATTTCATAGTGGTTGATGAAATTCTAGGGTTCAATTTAATTCTAGGATGACCTTGGCTAGCTCAACTTAGAGTTGTATCCTCACCAATCCATCAAGAAATCCACCTACCTTATGAGGGTGGTGAAATCATCATACACGGGGACATCACAACATCACTCACTTCCTCATACTAAGGAATGGATCAAGGGTCAGAGGTTTAGTTCTTTGAGCCTAAACAAGAAACCATGAGTGCACTTCAAGACACGAACCAACCGTTAACCCATGATCCTACTAAAACTAAGGAAGAACTGGACGGCATAGATATAGGAGCCATTATTGCTGACGTCTCTTGATCGGAGCTACCTTTTAACATCTCTAGTGAAGGGGAAGGGGAGTATAAGATTGTACCTACATGTCCTACCCCTAAAACCAAACTATGAAGAATAAAAAAACAACTTAATAACTAGAGCAAACTACCAAGCATCCGAAATGACATTAAACTACCAACCATCCAGTATGATGTTAAACTGCCAATGAATGTCCACAATGATGTTAAACTAGCCATGGTCAGAAATGGCCAATTCCTTTTTAGTCTCCTAAAACTATTATCACTTTCAGCCCACTATGGCCTAAAACTAGTAATTCCTCTTTCTTTCTTTTTTCAACATAGATACAACAGTCCACCATGACTCTAGACTGATGTGCACAGCCCGAAGTGGCCCTAAACTAGAGCTCAATATGTTACAAATTTACAAACTCTTGTTACATTATGTCAAATTTTCATTTACATGTCACACGTTGCAATTTCAATTCATGCATTCTCGTTACTTTTTCTTTTATAAATATTTTCCTTACATTTCATTCTACATTTTGGAATCTCATTTTTACATTCAGCTACATGCATATGTTCACAATATACTTGAGAAAATCAGAAAAATAAAAAAAGAAAAATATAAATATATAAAAACATATATATATAATATTGAATGTCAACATGGAAATAGAATGCCAACACATTATGCCACGATTAAATCCATATCATTACATCTATCCCCATACATTTCCATTAGACATAAAAAATCCAAAACATTTGGTAATTAAAGCTGGACTAACAGTTAGCTCACACATCAGTACTAGGAGGGGCCTGGCCTCCAAGATCCTCCACATCATCCACTCCCACTCCACTGGGGCTAGCCTCATCATTACTATGTCCCTACAACAGAATGAAAAACAAACAAACAAGTAAGCATAGCAAAGTAACTTATGAATACAAAACCTAGAAGAACAGTAACACTAACACTTAAAACAATAAAACCATACAAAAGTAAGCACCATAATAAAACACTCACAGGTGAAGAGTGCCTTAGACTAGCCTCCAAGGGCTACAAAATCTCCTCCTCAAGTACGTTTTCCCAATCCTTATCTAGACTAAGGTCAATACCAGCCAAGGTTTTACCCTTGTCCACTGAGGTCCAAGTAGGGTGCTCAAGAGAGAACATTCCTGTCGAAGCCTCCCCAAAAGTAGTCGTAATGGTTCTCTCAGGAGATCCCTCCACTTTAGTGCACTCAACAAACCTATCATAAGCAGGATGTAAGCCTAGTCCATCAATGAACATTTCCTTCCGGTGATGTTCAACTGATTCCTCCTTTAATCATTTCTTGTACTAGTTCTTGTGATCCTTTTGATCTTGATCCCATTTGCATACTTTAGCAGAAAAAGATTTTCATTCATGGCATTTCCTATTTAAAATATCCATTTGTGCCCTTTATTTGGCTAAATCCCATGTCACCTGAACTTTTCTATTCAAAATTATCCAGTAACGTGCATAGGTGATCTCAGACGTACGCCAAGTACTATCACTAGACAGCCTAGTAGCAGCAAAATCATAATGGGATTGAAGATCCCTCTTCTCTTCTCTCTCCTTCGCTAATTTATCCTTCAATGAGTGCACCTCATTCCATAGGTACTCAATTAAATGCCTATAAGTCCAAAGGGACTTAGCATTTTGTATGATGTAACCAGAAACTACATAATAAATCTTTCTATGGACTTATTCAATATTTCCTAGTAATTCAGGGAGAGCATCAATATGAGCAGCTCCAGAAGGATGCCATTAAAGCTTGGTGCCTACAAGTATAAGTACCACACACATGAATCAGTTGTAATTAACAATGAAATGCAAAGAAGCACAATAAACCCAGACACTTAGCATGATACGTAACATACACATACCTAGTTCTAGATGAGCTTGTTGTAGGTGAGTGACTAGATCATTAACAATGCCCGCGACAAAGTCCATTTTATTGGGCATTTTGGGCCATGTTCTTAACTAGTTAGTAGATGTTGTGCATGTATGGGAAGTCATCTCAATTGGGGCCTGTGACCTTGACAACTCTGCACAGGATGTATGCACATTAGAAACCTCAGCATCTACCTCTAGTGCTAGGAATAATCAAGATAATCAAAAACAACACATAAAAGTTAAAAGGTATAAGATGTGGATCAAACAAAAGGAACATACCAAAAAGCCCATTATTGGTCAACTTGGGTGGATCACCAAGGTGCAACGACCCGTCGAAGAAACCATTGAAAACACCCCTCTCATCACTTGAATGCCTAAGTGCATCTAAAGCCTCAACGAGCTTCGTCCCCATGATGCTTATTACATCTTCCTCTTGCAAGATAGGTAATTCCTCTATCACTTCTTCCCTCTCTTTTTCCTCTTCCTTGGGCCCTATGATGACCACTTCAAGTTCAACCATCAGGGCTAAGGCTTCTCTTTCCCTTTTGGGGCTTTTCTTTGATAACACTAGTATTCTAGTGTTAGTATGACATAGTATATGCATACGTTTAATTAACATATAAACTAAAATACAATAAAAATATATATAACAATAAAATTAAATACTTACCCTCCACTGGCAATACAAAGCGGATCCTCTTCGCTCTTGCTGGTCTCATCTTAGGAGCAGGTTCCCTTGGGCGTTCAACTCTCTTCACCTTCACCTTAGATCTCCCGATAGTCTCACGAATCAGATGTTAAGCCTCTCTAAGAGATGTGTGTAGTCTAGGTGGTTCTGATCCCAAGCTATCACGAGAATGATGAGAACAACTAGCTACACCCCTAGTAGTAACAGACATTGACTCCTTAATGCCTTCGGAGGGATCCTGAGATCTCGTAGTGTTAAATAAATGGTGAACCTAGGCATGAAATAGTTGTGAACAATCCCTCAATATATAATGGTTATCACCATAAACTACTAAGAACTCAAAAAACCTACATAGGTAACCTCCGAAGAAGGTGAATGTGATGGCATTAATGTTTGAGTGTAATCTAATAATCTCTCCATGAAAGCCAGACCCAAGAAATTGTGCCTAGTTATAGCGCATGCCCATCTCTAGGATTGCACATATGATACATTCAAACTCAACCCCAAGGTTTCTTCCTTGAGAAAGAGATTTAGGGAATGCCCATGCCTGAAAGAGGGGGGACAAGAAGTTCACCTCCATTGATCGGGTATCATCTCGCATGGCAAAACATTTGGGACCCTAAGACATGCCTAACCAATCTCGAAGATCCTTCATGACTTGGCTTTCTTTAGTCACTTTCTCTACTGCCACCCTAGCACCATCCATAAGCATGCCAAAGAGATTGAAAAGAAACTCAACAGTCAAGTGGAAAGACACCTTGACTCCTTGAACCCATGTAGTAAAATGATAAGCATTGTCGCTAAAAGAATCAACAATGGTAACCATTTTAGTCGCTGGAACATTAGGAGTTAGAGTAGTGAATAGGTCCATCAAATCCACACAGGTAAGAGGACTAATGATTAACTCAGAGGCCATCATCTGCAACCATTGTTGTTACTATTCTATCTCTCCATACTTCATAAGAAGAGTGGCCTCAGTATGCCCTGATATGATAGTAACTTCATCAGAGGAGATGGCCACTCTAGGAAAAACATAGAGTGAAAGGTTAAAAACATAGTACACGATGATGCAACAAAGAGAAAATGGAGTCTAGAATGTGATCATTTACCGTCAGTAAATGAGGTAGGAAGATTAGGTGTAGGATCAACCCTCTAAGGAAAAATTGGCCCATTGGGAGACCAATCCTCATGCAACCAATCATGGACTTGACAACGTTCAAAAGCCCTTGAGAATTGCCTAGGGTAGTCAATAATAGCAACTCTTGTCTGATCTAGTACTGTACTATGAAGAGTGGGGCCAACCATGAATGTCTCCAATGCTATGCACATTAAGGCAAGCCCACTTTCATCATCATGCATCCCATTCTCATCAAAACGAGGCCTACATAGAAGAAGAATATTTATGCATAGACAATGATATAATTTTAAAAGAATTAAAAAATTAATTAAAGAAAAGCATAAAAGAGCATACCTGTCCACTCTATACACTGTCCCAGGTGGGTTTTGGAATAGTGTATGAACACAGAAAACTAGAAAAAATGTGCTGCAACTATTATGATGGCTACAAGTAGGTAGTTCCCATACATGAGTCAAGGGACGAGTGGACCTAGGACCTTTGGGAGGGTCTCCCTCAACTAGAAAATGTCCCTCGTCTATGTTAGTAATGAAGGTAAGAATGTCTTGTGTAGATCTAGGAAACATTTTTTCAACAATATCACGAGCCAACTACTCACTTAAATAAGACCATATAACTATGCTGAAACTTTGTAAAATGAATGACAAAAATATACCAACATTACGATGTAACCATATCACATGAGGCCCAACATGCATATCATAAGGAGGTACGTCTGGTCCAAAAGGGCCAAGCCAAGCAAGTACACCAATGAGCTCAACCACAAGGAGAGAAGTTTTAAGCCCCCTGCATATAGCCAAAACATTAGGTAAGTAAAAAAGTCCAAGTGCTCAAAATAATATGCCACTACATAAACCAAATACATAAATAATATTTAATATAAAGTTCCACCCCATGAGACAAGCACACCAATACTTATTTGTTGTATTTAACGCTCACTCGATTACATTGAAATCTTTTACACAGTAGTTTATTGCAAGTGAAATAAAATGAACATGCAAGTATAGAACCATGAACATTCGCAGATTCGTAGAAACATATTTAAATCTATCCAAACAAGAAAACAATAAAAAACATAGCAATAAACAATAGCAATGAATAAACATTTCAACAAACAATTTGCATCTTCACAATTTTACACAAGCTAGGCATGCTCATGTTACTAGTAATTGTTGTATATACATAAATCGCGACCCTCTCATTCTTTCATGAAACGTAGTGTAGATATGCCAAGCTTTGAAACATAAAACTCACTGAAAAGAAATCACTGCCTTCTCTTTAATATATAGACACTGGTTCACCTCACAGCAGATGCTAAAACTTGACAAAAATTGGAATCACCATGGCCTATACACGTGCCAATCAAAAAAAGAACAGAAACCTTGACAAAGGGAAACACCACTCATGAGAAGCCCGCTCTAATGCACTCACGCTGAGCTTGCCCTGGCACTCACTATGGGCCTACTCTGGGAACTCATGCTGGGGCTTGCCCTAGTTTGCAAAATGAAAAACTCTAACTCACCCTTATCTGATTGTGCACGCTTGAAAGAAAACAACCAAAAATAATCTATGGCAAGTCATAAACCCCAATATAAACCCTGATGCCCAAAACATGGTAAGAAAATGCTACAAACAGTTTAGGATTTTCAATCCAACACAGCAAAGAAACCTAAAAATTGCACTAAAAATATAGTAGAAAATGGCAGCCATGAGAGACCATGCTATGCTAACTAACATTGTGCATAGAATACTAGAGAGAAACAAGAAGAAACGAACCTGCGTAGAGCTCCATCCCATGCTGAAATTCTAGCTTGTGGGAGACACTGAAGTAGCTCCTCACACTCCTCCATGAATGCCATATTCGCTTGCCTCTTCCCTTTACCTCGACTTAGTTTCCCTTTTCCCTTCATTGCTAGTCCATGACTCACACTACAACTCACGCTGCAACTCATGACAACACTCATGCTACACTTTCTAGTTTGCTCACTCTCTTACATCCACAAACTCAAGCTAACACAAGTGATGCCCCAGTATCTCAAAACCCCTTTTTAATTCCCATGTTCATTCTCATTTTTTTTATTTATTTATTTTATTTTTATTTTATTTTATCAATTTTATGTAACTTACCATGCTCCATGGTTAACTTTTGTTTTCATGTTATCATTTACACCATCTTTGTTTCATTCTTACATGGTATTTTTCTTTATTTTATTCTTGTGGAATAAGCCCAAAATAATAAAGATAGTAAAAATAAAAAAAAGAGGAGGAGGGGAGAAAAATTAAAATCAAAATGAAATGATGGAAATATAAAGAAAAGAAAAAAAACATATATATATATATATATATATATAATGGCACCCATAAAAATTCATAAGACTATAAAATCTCATAAATTTATTGTTTGCACGACCATAATACAAAATGACATGAATATTATCCACTTGGAATGGCATAAAACTACCATTGATGGCCCGGTATGGCCTAAAACTGTAGTTAATGTCCAGGTATGACACTAAACTACCACCACGTTCCACAATTTCGTCAGTACATAGATTAATTACCCGATGCTTATTTACATTTAACAACTTTGCCAAGTAAATGTCACTCACTTCGCTCTCAGTTTAAATTGGCACGAGCAAGCACATGGCCACCAAGAATATCTTTTCAACAATGTCTCTTAGTGGACCACACAGGGAAGTAAAAAGGATAATCAATCTAGAATCCTTGGATCTTGACCCATACGCTTATACTAATTTAATAGCCTCCACTCAGGAAACATCAAATTGGTCTAAAAATGTGGCTAAGACTTTAGATCTAGAGGCTAATAATATCACTGAAGATCCTCTTGTTGAAGTCTCCATTACTACATCCAATGATGAAACTAGAACATTGAAATTAAGTGCCCTACTGAACTCACAACTTTTCAGTGACATCACTCGAGTACTGAAAGACAATATAAAAACATTCACATGGTCATATACCAACACGCCAGGGTTGGACCTTCGAATCGTCCAACATAACATTATTCTTAATGCAAAAGTCAAACCAGTGAAGCAAAAAGTATGAAAGGTTAGACCTGAAGTGGCGTTAGTAGTCTGTGATGAAATCACAAAGCTCTACCAAGTCAGTTTCATCCTAGTCATCAACTATTCTGACTAGGTATCAAACATTTTCATAGTCCCTAATAAGAACGATAGTATACGCATATGCATTGACTTCCGTGATCTTAACACAACCACTATAAAAGATGACTTCCCACTACCTAGTATCAATCAACTTATTGACACAACTGCTAGGCATGCACTATTATCCTTTATGGATAGATTTTCAAGATACAATCAAATAAGAATCAACCCAGAACATCAACTCAGGACAACCTTTATGACACCGTGGGGCACATTCTACTATACAATGAAGCCATTTGGTATTTAAAATGTAGGTGCTACATATCAATGAGCAATGACGTATATATTTAGTGATTACATGCTCAATATGCTAAATGATTACATTGATGACATCGTGGTTAAATCTAAGACAAACGAACAACATGCTAAAGATCTAGACTTAGTTCTTAAACATTGTCTCAAATATGACCTCAGACTCAATCCAAAGAAGTGTGTCTTTGGTGTCAAAATGGGCAAAATGCTTGGCTTCGTAGTCTCTAAAATGGGGATGTGAGTAGACCTTGATAAGGATAAGGCAATAATTAACATGCAACTGCCAAGAAACCTTACCAAACTACATGGTCTACAAGGTAGGCTGCAATTCATTAGACATTTTATCGCAAATATGATAGATAAGTTGAAGCCCATGCAACACCTACTACAAAAGAATGTGCATTTCCAATGGACTCAATAGTGCCAGGAAGAATTCAAGAATATAAAGTAAGAGTTAGCTCAACTATCGATAGTTTATCCCCCATAGAGCAATAAACCCTTCTACATCTACCTTGTAACCTCCGATTCTTCCATTGCATCGATGCTTTGCCAAAAACGTAAAGATGGAATCAAGATCCCTGTATATTACTTAAGCCATGCTCTAATTGCCTATGAACAAAGATATAATGATGTAGAGAGATCATGCCTTGCCCTTGTCTTCTCCTTGAAGAAATGGTGGCATTATCTCTTCCATAATCAAGTCTACATCATTTGCAAGAATAATGTGCTTCGAGCCATCACTAACAACATCTACAAGTTGAGTAGGATAGCTAGATGGAAAGCAATGATTACCAAGTTTAACCTACACTATGTAGCTCAATCCTCCACAAAAGGTCAAGCAATAGTCACACAATTGATCATCTCGCCAACACATGATCAAGCAACAATTATCCATGAATTCCCTGACGAGAATGTTAATAGTATAGAAACTGTACCTAATAACTACAAGGAAATCACTTATTTCGATGGAGTTTCAACTTCTTGAGGAGAAAGTGTTGCGGCCATTTTAACATACCCCTCCAGAGAAGTCTGATCCTTCACCTATCAATTAACCTTTCCTTGTACCAATAACGTGATAGAATACAAAGGTCTTCTTAGATGTCTACAGGTAGCATTAACTTCGGGAATCACACGTCTTGTAGTTCGAGGTGATTCACAGCTAGTTATTAATTAAGTCACAGAGGTTTATGCATGTAAGGCTCTCCATTTGCAACCATATTATGATCTGACTATACATTTGCTAAAGAAATTAGTAAATGTGGATGTATAGCATGTCCCTAGAAGCAAAAACACCATTGTCGATGCACTTGTTACACTAGCCCTAAACATGACACCTAAAATGTTCCATGTGTTGCCTAGTTCTATAAAAAATTGTGCCAAACCTATAACTGATGCTCTCGATGAAATGCCCATAGCATCTGTTATCACAACACATTCAATAGAATGGTATGATAACATAAGAGGGTACCTTCTACGAGGCGAATCTCCACAACACTTGACAAACGCTCAAAAAGACGTAGTGTGAAAATGCTCTCGGCAATATGCATTGATAGGAGATACATTATGTCGCAAGTCCTATGAGGGCATTCTTTTGATATGCATTAGTAGCATCGATGGTCAAATGATTATAGAAAAAGTCCACGAAGGAATTTGTGGAGGGCACATAGCACCCAAAGAAATGGCAACAAAGATTAGGCGCTTGGGCTACTATTGGCCACACATGGAGTACAATTGCTTCTCCAAGGTTAGGACATGTGACATTTGCCAAAGGCATGGTAACCTAATACATGTGCCACCTAACAAATTTCACACAACACAAATCACATGGCCATTCCAAAGATGGGGATTAGACATCATTGGACCGATAACGATAACTTCATTATCACTGCAACTGAATACTTTATAAAATGGGTAGAAGCCATTCCCCTTAGGAAGTCCACTTCTAAGCATGTTTGCACTTTCATAATAGAAAAAATTGTGATCCATTTTGGTATTCTGATGACCATTGTTGCCGACAATGGAGCACAATTCAGCAATGCAGATACTAAAAGCTTCTGTGAAAGCATGGGTATTAAATATGCATTCTCGTCACCTTACTACCCACGAAGAAATAGTCAAGTGGAGGCTACAAAAAAAACTATCATCATGGTGCTCAAAAAGATGCTAAATCATAACAAGAGGTGATGGCACGAACAATTAGTCTACACATTGTGGGCATACACAACGATACATCAAACACCTACAGGTAAAACTCCATATAGTCTTGTATACGAATCTAAAGTTGAAAAACCTTTAGAGTTACAGGTTCCCTCATTGTAGATAGCTCTCTTAGGTATCCTTGATGAGAGCCAAAGTGATGAACTGCGCATTGTTAACCTTGACTTGGTGGTGGAGGAACATGTGTGAACGCTTGATCAGATCGAGTGGTACCAGAAACAACAACGACAATGACACAAACACAATCTGCCTAAGTGCCCGATTAAGGAAGGTGACCTAGTCCTTAAGGCCATCCATGAACATCTAGATAAATTCTCAGCTAACTGGGAAGGGCCTTACTTAGTCACCAAGGTGTACAATAACGAAGCATTCAAACTTGCTAACATGGATGGGAATGAGTTTGCTAATCCCATAAATCACCTATACCTGAAACGGTACTATGTCTGATGAACTTGAGGTACGTAATGGTCCTAACATCACAACCTAAAGCTGATACCATAGAACGGTCCTGGAGCTATGACTTGAAACTGGTACCATATAGTGTCATGGCATCATGACAGTAAATTAACACCACAGAGCTCCATCTAGTATGACACTAAACTGCCACATTTGTTTACCATGATGTAAAACTAGTATGTAGAGTCCACTAAGACTATAAACTGGTTTGCCTTTTCACAGTCCGCTACGACTATAAACTAGCACTGCACCATTCACTATGATGCTAGACTGGCACCATTCACTACGATGCTAAACTGGCACCATCCAAAGGGTTATGATATGAAACTAACCTGCAACAATCTGCTAAGACTATAAACTGGCGAAATCATTGATGACCAGGAAATACTTGAAAAGATATGTTGCTACAATTGATTGTACATGCTCCAAAAATACTTGCTGCATAATTTGTCTCATGGACCCTGATGAAGCTGATGCTGTTCATGATTCTATCTACTTTGAAATTGCACACGGTGGCTCCATCTCCTTGGTTGTTTTCAAGTTTAAAGTACTTAGTTAACTGAATCATTTGTGGCTTTTCTTATCTTCTTGGAGTTGTGTTTGCAGGATGACATGCCTAAGGCATTGGTGCATAGATGTACTTCATCATGATGACAAGATATCACATTCTTCCTAATGCACACAACTGGGTTAATCAATCCATTCATAAGTACATTCCCAACTCCTGATACATTCCCTATTCCACATCATGTTCCCCTTATCCTATTCAATTACACCCCCTTGATACATTCTACTCACCCCAAAGCTCTTGATACATTGTTGCACACTGTGATTCTCTAAGCAGTTGCAACACAAAACACAGTACACCGTACATGATACGAATGCAAGCGTGTGAGCAGGAGCATAGCACTGAAAGAAAGCTCTTTCAAAAAGACCAAAAAAAACAAAAAAGACAAAAAAGAAAAAGGAAAGAAAAACAAACAAAAAAAAGAGCAAAAAGATCAAAGAGAAAAATGCACAAAAAAGGTCTTCATGACCTTGTTGACATCATATACCAAAGACCATTGGCTCTTCTCATACAAGCCCTAAGCGGAAAGGAAATTGTCTTAGAAAAATAGTTATACTCATATCTCAAAAGATCAGGTTGCACATCATTGTGTGGATTTGGCTATTTACAATAGGCCCCCATAAACACTCTACAAGTGTCCCATTTCTCCAAAGAATGTGCCTCCTATGTCTTGGTTCTAAGCCTGCTGAACACTGGCTACTGACAAGGACCAAAAATATGGCTTGTTCACATGAGAACATTCCTCTCCCACAATTCCAATAGTAATTATAACCCTTGATCAACTACTGACTCCCCCTGGTTACAACCAATCCCCTTTCATCTTGAGCTGCATTTCCCCAATCTCATGTACTTTTGAATATGGTGCGATGACATCTAGCTAGGGGCCGATGGACAATGCTTAGTACTTGGTTGGTCATGGTGTTTTGTACTTCTTTTTCAATGCCTCTTAGGAGGATTCCTCCAGACATCAATGTTGGCACATTTTTACCATTTCATGGAACAGGTGGACTTATTTGGAAATGGTGAGGTACAGAATCCTAATGAACTGAAACTGTTCAAGGAGGATTATGTTCTTTCTTGTAAAGAATTCTACAACAGTTAATTAACCATGAAGTTGGAATAGAAATGAAAATGTTGCTGAATTGAATGTTTTGAAAATCAAGGGATAATGACATTGCAATTGGGAATGTTGGCATGAGGGTTTATCTAGAGTCAAAAGAAAATGGTGTATCAATTGTAGATATCTCTCTAGCTTATGATAGAGTAGCTCTAGTTACTTTTTCTGTAATAAAGT
>MNCI01002792.1:7491-25224 GCA_015680685.1 Gnetum montanum | reverse complement strand
TATTTCCATCGAATCTTGCTCTATTTCTAGTTTTCTTGTGGAACTATCTCTTTCTCTGGGGAAAATTAGGTGTAGATTGCGGAGTTGTGCTCAAATGTTTTTGCAAAATTTTATTTGTTACAAGTAGGTATTATAAGGACCGCGTAGACTAGGCAGTTAAACAAAATAGGAAATTTTTCAAGAACTCACAGTACTTGGCAAAGTTGGCTGAATCTCTTTAAAGTAAGTCATTTGTTGTTCACACACAACGCAATTGTTACATTTTACACAACCACACACCGCAACAGCACACACACATACTCACATTAACTACTGAGTTTATTTGGAGGTATCTGGGCCTTGGTGTTGCCAGAGACCAGCATGCACCTAAATCCTGTTCGAGGACACTCGTTGGCGGTCGCGTCCCAAATGGTCGCCAACAGTCAACAAAGAGGGGACAATGAAATGCCACTAATTTTGGCCTAACACTATGAAACAATAATAACTCAAATCCTTTTGAGCTTTCACGAGACAAAAGGTTGACTAATGCATGGAGCTCATGCTGGGCTTGTCAAGCAAGGTTTGCTCATGCTTGGCTTGTCAAGCTAGGCTTGCCCTCAATGTGAGCAACTCCAATGACTTCAAGATCAAGTCAAAGATGGTTCAATATGAGGGTGTTAGTCATCCTCAAGGGCCACTATTATCCACTTCAAGTTTCAACATTTTGGAGTTCAGATTTTGGGCTAGATTGCATAAATTCTCTCAAGTCATGCTGAGGTCACACTAGCAACATGATTGCTGATCATGCCCAACATGAGCAACTTCAAGAGTCTTAAAAATAAGTCAAAATGGTCTGACCTCGAAGGTACAAGTCATCCTCAAGGTCCATTGATGACTACTTCAAGTCCCAATCTCCAAAATTCTAGACTTCAAGTCCAAAATCACAAATATTTTATAACTCATGTTGAGCTCATGCTGAGGTCATGCTGACTGTGTGAGTCCAACATGAGCTACCAAAAGTCGCTCAAATCAAGGCACACCCAAACACAGTTTTTAGGATGTAGTTCACTCGCAGGGTCAACCACAGTCAGGCAATCATTTCACTTAAATAACAGGCTTCAAAGAGAAAAAATTGGTGTTAAATGTATCATTTTCATCTTACTCATGTTGAGGTCATGCTGAGGTCACATTGGCAGCGTGAGTACTGATCACGCATGATCAAAATCATGCCAAACACATGCTGAGGACATGCTAAGATAAAATAAACTCATACTAGAAGCTTTTGTAAAATAGAAATACCTCAAATAGCCACAAAACCACTGACATCAGCATCTTGCAGTAGTCAATTCATGGATTGAGAAATTCCAAGCAAGTCAGAGTCAATTTCTCTTGTTGTACACTATCATTTTTGTAAATTTTCACCATTTGTGAGCTTGTTAAGCTCTTACATTCCAAATTTTCTTTGCTTCTATGGGCGTAAGCTAGCTTGCGTAAGCAAACATATGCTGTAAGATATAGTGCATCCGGTCAAGAATGTAGCCTACCTATGCACGTCCAATTCACACACAGCTGTCCATTAAACACTTGTCACATGATCCGTTTTCCTCTCATTTCTCAACCGTTGATTCCACCCATGAATTCTGCACCTGAGCCTAGCCAAACCTTATAAATACCCCATCCATTCACATAAACAGGGTTGGAAATTTTGAAGGTTGACAGCTTAGGGAGCATCAACTAGGAACTTTGGACGCTCAGGCACACGTGACTCCTAGCATCCAAGCACCTATAAACACATCACTTTGAGGTTGAGTGCTTGACTTGCCATTCACATACGCAACTATGCTTTGACTGGTGCACATTCTTATTAAGAAATACAATATAGTTCATTATTGCCTTCCATTACGTTGTTCGCTTTGTTTTTATATATTCTATGCTTCTACTTACACTGTCATAGTTATGCTTTATTTACATTTCATACATCACTAGTTACGATAACCCTAGTGTAAGCCATAGCGTACACTCGGGGAAGTCCTTGGTTGATTTGTGTGCAAACCATCCAAGGCACTTTGCCTTCATTTTCTTTTTCAAGTTGTCCTCACACGAAGGTAGGTGTCTCTCCGGTAATATTTTTGCATTTTTTTTCCTTCCAACCTTACACCGACGATTTCGGTCAACACATCATAAGGGTCATCTAAGGAAGAACTCACCAACATGAAATAGTCAAAGAAGTTTAGTCATTCCTTGGTCATACTAGCTACTATCGAAAATTCATCAAGAATTTTTCCAAAATCACCAAGCCATTGGTAGAATTGACAAAGAAGGATGAATCACTCATTTGGACCCCTACATGTGAAGTAGCATTTCAATAATTAAAGTAAAAGCTTGTCGAAACCCCCATTCTTGAAGCACCAGATTGGTCCAAACTGTTTCATGTGATGACTAATGCATCAAATCATGCTTTGGGGGCAATGCTTATGCAGATGGATGATTAAAAACATCCATATTACATTCACAGCACAAGCTAGATCATTACAAGTGCAAAATTGAACTACACCACCACAAAAAAGGAGTTGATGGTAGTGGTATTCACTTTAGAGAAGTTCAGGCACTATGTGCTTAGCTACAAAGTGTTTGTGCACATAGATCATAGTGCCATTAGATTTCTAATGAACAAACCAATGGTGAGCCTCCATGTCATATGGTGGCTCGTGATTTTGTAGGAATTCAATTTCATGATGGTAGATCATAAAGGTGTGAAAAATGTGGTTGTAAATGACTTATCGTAGCTAAGATGGGATGACAAGGAGGAAGAGAGCACTTTATCTGACCAATTCCCTAATGAATCTCTCCTTGCAGGTGCTATTAATGCATAAATGCCTGATGAACCAAAATGGTGTGACACCATCCTCACTTATTTGCTCAAGTAAGAACTACCGCAAGGGCTAGACACTAGAAAGAAACAATAATTTCTTCACTGGGTCAAACATTTCATGGAGATTAATGAAAACCTTTACAAGGTTTTTCCTAAATGGTCTAGTACATTAGTGTGTGTCTGATACAGATCAACTACACATTCTTCAGGATGCTCATGAAGGTCCTTATGGGGATCATTATGCTAGCAAATGCACAACCATAAAAATCCTCATGGCAAGGTATTATTGGCTAACAATCTTTAGGGATGCACATCAATTCATTTGCACTTGTGATCATTGCTAGAGGGATGGTGGAATAACAACTTGAATGGAGGAACCACAATAATGGATACAACCTCTCGAGCCATTCGATATTTTGGAAATTGACTTTATGGGCCCCATTGCACCTTTATCAAATAGAAAGGCATATATAATTGTCGCAATTCACTATTGTACCAAGGGGGCAGAAGCAGTAGCCATTACCAACTAAACAAGTTTTATGTACCTAATGCATTAATTTCTGATAATGGAACTTATTTTATAGGTGCCACTTTTCAAAAAATGATGCAACACTTAGGGGTTGAGCATAAACTCACAACTCCATATCATCCCCAAGCCAATGGTCAAGCTGAGGTTACTAATTGGGAGATTACAAAAATCTTAACACGTACCATTACAAAATATTGAAGGGACTAGAGCACTAAATTAAATGATGCCCTTTGGTCCTATCACTCCACATGGAATCTTACCATAGGTTATTCTCCCTATGAGCTTATGTACAAAAAACTACCAACATCGCCCATCTAATCTAAGCTTCATACACTTTTTACAACCTATGACCTTGACCTAGATCTAAGTCTAGCATAGAAATAATGATTAATGTCTCAACTTGCTAGAAGAAAATTGGTTAGTGGCCTTGTCATCTAACAAGACACATAAGACATTCAACAAGAAATTCCATGCCCACAAAAAAAGAAAAGTCAAGTGGCAACCAAGAGACAAGGTTCTTGATTGGAATCTTGCACATGTACCCCAATGAACCAAACTTCAAACATTGTGGAAATGACCTTACATCATAGATGAGACTTTTTCATCTAGGGCCATGATCATCTACAAATCTAATAGCCTAGACAAAAAATAGCTAGTCAACATTCAACAAATAAAACCTTTCTATGAGCCCAAGCCAACCAACATAATAAACACCACACTAGATGAACAACCATGCTCAATCTTTCAGATCTATCCCTTCCAACTTAGTCATGGGGGAGATGGCCACCCATACTAACACCTTAGGCAACTCCCTAGTTTTTGACCTTTTTTTTTTATTTTCCACATTTTTGGTTTTACAACTTTTTTTTTCATCTTCTTTGTTTTACATATTTATATTTTTAAGTTTTTTGGTCTTTTCTTAGTTTTTTTTACACCATCATTAATATATTCAATATTTATTATCTACTCTTTTACTTTCTTTTATGGTTATGTTTGCTTGTGTTTGATATGTTTCTCTACTTTTTCTACTAATAAGGTATTAGGTACATTGGTAATGAACTACTCAATGGTGGTATGCTTCATTCGTAATTTGATTGTTGATGTCTAGTTTCGAACTTTAAATGTCATTACTGACGACTAGGACATGGTTTCTTTTCATGTAATAGATAGTGAGTCCATATCATCTACCCATCCACATACTCTATGGTTTTCCTTGTTTTGGAAGCATGCAGTCTCTTCTTCATTAATGCAACTTTAATAAATTGGTGACTTGTATAATTTCTAGAATTGTGAAGGAATCAAAGGTTTTTATAGGGTGCAGCTTCAAAGGGATGTGATATTCTTTGTGTTTTTCTATTTTCTTGTGTGCAAGAGTATTCTCGTAAGCTTCTCACCGTTCTATGTCATTTCACAATAGGAAGTCCAATAAGTCCTTGCATGGTGTGTTCCTCATCACAAGAAAAAGAAATGAAAGAAGATAAGGATTCAAAGCATACCCCTTGGATAAAATAAATGTAAAAAAAAATGCATGGGTCTTTGCATGGTATGGTTTTCATCTAAAAAAACATGGGAATTCAAAGCATACCCTTTAGACCAAATAAAAATGGGTACAAGCACTAGTTATGAGACTTGTCTTGTCTCCTCTAACTAAGGGCCTTTCTCACTTTCTACCTTCACCCCAATTTGGAATGGTGGTTGTTTTTTTGGAGCATTCTTATGTCTCAAGGAATGGACTTGCCTTAGAATGTCGATGTGAAGTCACTAAAAGTGGTTGATTTTGATCTAGACTGAGGAAGGATCCTACCAAGGTAATTAATCACAAACTCCACAAGGGACTGCATGTGACTATAATTAGGAACTCCATTCCACTCTCTCTGTCATCCATCTATGTTTTTCATACCTCGCCTTACTATTGGTTTCATGTTTTTATTCAATGTTTTGATTTGATGTGTCAAGTTTCTCAGTCAGTTACTTTTGGATTTTTGTACTTAACTTTTTGTAATAATTAATCATCGATGGTACCCATAGACTCCTTGGTTTGAAGTTATGCAAGGGCATAAAAGACCTATGCTTGCTTTGTGGAGGACCCACTTGCATACCTTTTGGTTTGGTTAAGTTAAGTTCTTTAACATTAGACATTGTTACAATCAAATTCTTTTTATTTATCCCATCCATGTCATCCAATTGCATGCACCTTCATAACTTTTTATAATGAACTCCTTTTTATTGTTGTGAATACCCTCTTTCCAGTACTCCTTCTGTTAAGCTTTTTCTAAATTATATGGATTGTTTCTCTTATTTAACCCATTTTTCAGTCTTTCTACTAACAATATCAAGCAATCAATCTATCACAATTAAAACTTGGCTAGAAAAAAAACCCCCAATGAGACAATATATTCAGCCATTATCTATTGTACTATATATACTAATCCTTGGTTTTGTTGTGATTGTAGTGGGAAGCATGGACTGGAAGTGAGACTATCATCACCAAGGAGGATGCAACCATATCACTTGTGGGAAATTATTCATGACCGTTGAATCTCTTCTACCTCTCTCTCATTCTTCTGTTGCCAAGAGGGGTTGGATGTCCTCTAGATCCATTGGTGTTCTTTTCTATTGTCATGAACACCCAATATTGTACATAACTGTAATATTGTATGCTCGGGAACTTTTATATTTGTTTGTTTTCTCTATGTCAGTCAAATAAGTCCACACCCCCTATTATATTTTGTAAATGACTTGCTCCTCTTCTTCTGTACTCAAGGATGAGTTTTCATTCAGTCATGGGGGTATGATAAATCATGTTTTTCATCACTTTGATATTGAGGTGGCTGTGATATTGGGTACATGATATTGGGTATGTGATATTGTAGCCCAAGATGCAATATTGTACATTTGATATTGTAGGGTTACTCTTGGGTCTATAAATATAGTGCCCAAGCACATAATTGGGAGTAATTTTTCGGTAGTCAAGTAGCAAAACTCTTGCAGTTTGTCCATTTGAAAGTTAGAATATCTTCCAAGTGCCTACAGCGAGAGTTCTAAGTGTGAATGGATCTTTATTCTAGCATTGACGTACCTGAGCACACCGTTGTGTTGGCAATAAAGATGAACTCTTTGATCCATTCCTTTTAGCACTTGAGACTTTCTTTCTTATGCATTTACATATTGTTATTTCATGCAATTTACATTAACGTTATTTATGTAGTAATTAATTTTGATCAATCAAGCAAATCATTAATTACACAAGCACAACCCCTTCAAGCATACATTAGAACTAGACATTGAAGAAGAAGAGGAAGATGGTAAACTAGGAGAATTTTCAAGGCTTCTATATCTTCCAGCACATTCACTTAGGTGGAAATAAATATTTGTAGACTAATATACAATAATCCAAAGTTTTTTTACTTTTCTATTTTTAATTAAATGTTTGAAAATGTTTAAAAACATTTTCCCACTATGAATATATTTTTGATTTTTCATATTCAATGTTTGTTTTTCTCTCTTTTTCCATCTTATTTTGAACAATATAATCTAATATTTCATGCATAACCATAGTGTGCAAAATTGATGATTAATCATAGGTGAAAATAACAAACAAATTTAAAATCAAATAGATTATATAATCTAATACATGGTTCTAATTTTTGTATGAATTTTTTAAGAAAATTCATTGAATGATGCTAATTCTTAACTAATCAATGAAATTTAAAATGATGTTATATTTGAATTATATTGTAACTAAGCTTTAGTAGTAGAAATTGAAAACTTTACTATCATAAAATAGAAACATGTCGTATCTAATTGTGGTGGATTTTTGGAATCAATACCATTTTTCAATCTATGTACACAAAATGTATATCTAGTATGTGATTTTCTGTATCCATATACCCTCCTATTATGTAAGCCTTTTGCCATGAAAGCATATCTTGAGAAGGGAAGAACAATTAGTCATGTCTATTTTCTTCTCCTTTTAATTGCATTATGAAGAATAATGCATTGTACATGTAGCCTCACACCCACATCCAATTCCATGTCCATTTATCCTTAGTCAAGTTGAGTACATAGATTATCTATGTAGTTTATGCAATTTATGAATAGTGCTATTATGCTATTTACTACATATGTTTTTCTGGGAAGGGCATATAAATTTTATATTCTATATTATTTATGATCAAGTTCATAGAATCATAGAGACTAATATTTATAAGCATGATGCACAAGAATCTTGGCCAATCAGTAGCCATAACCATTTACAATTAACTTAGGTGTAATCATCCTTTCTCTCTCTCTCTTCATCATTGAAATTTAATTCTTTTTTTTTTGTCTTCTTGGATGAGTGTTCATTCATTTTCACAAAAAATAAAAAATAATATTTTAAATAAATATTTCCATTGGAGATAAAACGATAAATCATATTTGAACATTTAACAATTCATTCTGTGAGGATCCATCCATGATAATCATATGCTATAGCTCAAAGAAAATGCCAATTACATTATAATGCTATCTTAAATAGGTAATCATAGCATAAGAAAGAAACACATGGAACTTAAGTTCAAGGACTCTTGATATGTATAACGTATAAATGTGCCCTTCTTGAGGGAGTTGAATTCATCTTCCACTTTCAATACTAAGATGATGAGAACTTAAGCGAAGATTGTTGATAGCATTTTGATACTTATGGAAATAGCAACTAGGAGATAGTGAGTTTTCACATGTAGCTTATTATATCTAATGTGATATAAATAAAATTGACTCTTACCTTTCACATTAGTCTAGATTTCTTTTTAAAACTTCTTCTTGACTAGTTGGCAAATATGCTTAAAAATTGTATAAAAATAGTATTTAACATTTGAGTAAAATAAAATCATAAGGAAGAATTTTTATCAATGAGACATTGCTCAACTCATTAAAGCATGTGACATCTAGTTTTCAACTCACACATACTATGAAAGTATCATTTTAGCTATATGTCTTGCGGGTGCATCATCATCATCTTGATGGGGTATATATGTCTAGAAGTATGTGAGATGTTAGCCTAGTGATAAGACTCTTAATTTGGAAACTCCAAGTTATAGGTTTGTTTCTAGCTAGAAATATTAAGTTATAAAGTTCTAAAAAGGATCATCACCTTGAGGCTCAATGTTTATCTAGCAAAGGTGGAATCCTAGGATGATTAGTGGATGGAAAAAAGCCTAACTGCTTTCAAGTAGTTGCATCTAAACTCAAATGCAGGTCTTATGACTTGAGTTATAAATTTTTAATTTGACTATATGTCTTGGGGGTAAATATTGTTAAAAAAAAAAATCTTTCTAGTTCCAAGACCTCCTCCAACAAAAATTCCTTGGAATTAAACTTGTCCAAAGTTTTCCTAAACTATATATTTACCATGTCCAAAGGTGCCATGTATCTCAACATATCCTTTGAAATTGAACTTATGACTTGTAGACCATAAGCCATAAGTTATAACCATGTGAGCAATGTCCTAAGGGTATATATAATCAAATAATTCTAAGTTAGTCTATTAGTAAGACTCTTAATTTGGTAGCTCTAAGTTATGATTCCAATGGATAGCACTAAGTTATAATATTCTACTTAAGTTCTACAAAACTTTTGTGTTAGGGAGGGTATTCAAACTTAAAAATTTCTTTGAACCAGATACATACCCAAGAAAAATACCCAAATTAGCTTTATAACTTAACACTATTCACAAAAATTCAAACCCATAATTTAAAGCTTCTAAATAGAGAGTCTTATCAAAGTTTTATGTTAGCTATATGTTCTAAGGATAAATATAGTCATCCAAATTTAGTTTTGATATGTGATGAATAATAAATTAGTTATTCTTATCAATTCATCCTAGGGTATGTCAACGCATCAACGTTGATACAGTCTTCATCAATCCACTATATTTATGACATTGTTTGGTTATTTTCTTAGCCAAACTCTTACAATTTCATACAATAGAAGTTAGAAATTTTTCCTTTAAGTACCCATGATGTGGATTGAGTGAAATATATTGAGTTTTCATGAGTGCATGATGTACTTGGACATACTTACATGGCAAAAATAAAATTGAACTTTGTTTTATTCATTGTAACACTTTGATTAGAATTTTGATTTACTTTCTTCCAATTTATTTTGAGTCTTCATTTACCTTTCATGCAAGTAGTTAATTATTTTTATTTGATTGAACTTAGTCCATTTAAATAAGTATGATTGACTTCGAGCAAAAATGTATAAATGCTTGGTATTCCTAGTAGTTAATCTCTTAGTACATCCAACGATGAAATACTTGGTAACCCAAAAATATTCATACATGTTCAGGATTTGTATTGTAAATTAGGAATGGATGCTCTATGCCAACCTAGATTATACTTTTGAATTTAGATTAGTTAGATTAATATTTTAATAGTTTACCTATTTTAATAATAATAAAAATACAATCATATGTCTCAATCATACCTAACCATGCAACTTAAGCCCACACAAGTGTCATTGGGAAGACAATGATCACATCTTAGCACTTGGTTATCTAAGATATTCATCTAGTTCTAAGTTCATGAAATTTAACTAGATCATGCATGAACACTTATGATTCATATGGTTGGATGTAGGGTTATTCTACAACTCATCATTGCCAATGTTATCAAAGACTTTGGTGCTAGTGTTTTAGCTAGCTAGGATTATTTAAGAATGACTATTAAAATTTAACATGATTTATTATTTACCAAAAATAATAAAATTTTATTCTAAGATACACTTGTGAATTAAAAATGTCTTCTTCTTGCATAGAAAATTTCTAGCCTACCAATGCTATAGCTAAAGGGCATGATAGAAATACAATGAGTAAGGATGACATGCCATAACAAGTAAAAGTAGTCTACAAACATATAGATCCTTATTCATGAATCATGTTTTAACTAGCTCTAATATTGAATGTCCAAGATGCAATGTTGAATATCTGATATTGTGGGGTATATGCTAGCCTATAAATATAGCATTCGGACTCGCAATTGAGATAGTTTTTAATATAGCTTTTTATCAGTTTTTTTCATAAATAGTGAAGCTCTTGCAATTTTTTTTCTCCAGAGCTAGAATATTTTCTAAGTGCTCGTAGCAAGAGTTTGAGTGTGTACAAATCATTGTTTGAACACTGATGTACCTAAGCATAGTAGTATGACAGGAATAAAAATGAATCCTTTTGATCATCCTCGTAGCACTAAGAATAGATTAATGTTTCTTTGATGAATTTAATATTCATGCACTTCACTTTAATGCACTTTAATTAAGCAATTAATTTTCAGTTGTTAATGAACACAAGCACAACCACCTCAAGCAGATGTGTAACACTTGGCAACCTGAAAATGCTTAATGTTTGGTAGCCCAGCAATCCTATGCATGTTTAGGATTTTTTTGGAAAGTGGAAATGTGTACTTGTGTTAGGCTAGCTAGGTAGTAGAATAATTAGATATTAAATTTGTCTACCTTCCATTCTTGTTGTAGGCAATTAAACTTATAAAACATAAAATGATAAAACTCATATGCCTCAATTACACTTGAATCATATCCTTAAACTTCATGAGTGTAGTTGGGAAGATAATGAATGTTCTCAATGCCCATTTCACTTCCTAAAGAATGAGTGCACTAAAGAACTATAGATCTATGAAATTCAACCAGATCATGCATGAATGTCTTAATGATTTGTATGGTTGGTCGTAGGGGTACCTTACCACTCATCATTGGCATTGTTGCTAGGGACCTTTTGGTTGTTTCATGCACTATCTAGGATTTAGTAAAATATTATTCAAATCATTGGAATGAACCTTAGGGACACATCACATGTTAAGATTACTACAA
The DNA here is from genome assembly GCA_015680685.1 of Gnetum montanum. Classification (NCBI taxonomy): domain Eukaryota; kingdom Viridiplantae; phylum Streptophyta; class Gnetopsida; order Gnetales; family Gnetaceae; genus Gnetum; species Gnetum montanum. The sequence continues at coordinate 13,981 of MNCI01002792.1, read as the reverse complement.
TAATTTTAAGAAGCAAATTGCATTTATACTTTTCTAACATAAAATGTCTTTTTCTCACAGGAGTGATTCTCCACCTAAGTCTAATGAAGTACATTAGCGAGTGCCTTAATAATACCAAGTGGTATATGCTCATCTTGATGAGTATGTACCAAAGTTTACCTTCATCCTCCACTAGGATGAACAACTATAGTGTCGTGACATGGAGGGCAACATTGTGGTGTTGCCCGATTGATCCATTCCTACAATGCTCCAACAAATGCTTATACGATGGGGTCTTCAAAGACTTCATGTTTAGTATGTGGTGTAGGATAGTGACACGAAGGATTATCATCCCACTAAGGCACAACATCTTAGAGATCACCAATTAGAACAATGTTATAATCTATGAAGGAAAAAGGATTTAGTGATTCCCCATTCCTATTGTGCCAAAAAGACAATGGAGAATCCTTCTATAGGGATTTTCCATTCAATGAAATTACTTTCTTTGATTTTGGTGAAGGAGGTCAAAACCAAAACTAGTAGTCCATGATTCATAACCCTAGTTCTAGTAAGAATGGATCCAATGATAAGGAAGGATCCAAAGAGGCAAGTCAAGGCAAGGATGCAGATAAGAAACAAGATCATGACCATGGTCGTGATCACCAAAGAGGTGGTAGAAGACATTGTGATAGTGCTAGTCCTCCTTCCTCTTCACCTTCATCATCATCCTCTTCTTCTTCTAGCTTTGATCACAACCATAGGGGTTACAACCATGATACGGATGATCAACAGGACCAATATAATCGAATGACGTAGGCATTCAAGAGAGACACGACACCATGAATGAAGTGGTAGTAGAAAGCATCAAAGGCATTGAAATTCAGGCCTCGATGAGCCTTTTCTTACTACCCAGGGTATGCTAAACATTGCAAAGGTAGCATGAATTCCAATAAGGCATGTGAAGGATAGTTGGATCAAAAGGCTAGACATAAATAAGATCCCTTGATTCAAAGGGTGATATAACTCAGATCTACAAAACCATCTCCAAGCTTTTCAAGATGCATGTGCTTTATAGAACATAGAGAATGAATGGTAAAAGCTTAACTTGTTCCCAAGGACACTCATTCAAGAAGAAAAAAACTAGTACTAGTCCTTAGAACTAGAATCTATTAGACAATGGAGTACAATGCTTGAATTACTCAATGACAAATATCAAACATACTCCAGATTGTCCAACTTGAGAAGGAAAATCCAAGGATGGAAATAAGGGACACATGAACCCTTGGATGCTACCATTGGTTGATACTATTCCTTAATGCACAAATTTCCTAGCCATGGTTATTCCCAACTAGATCAACTTTGCCACATCGTAGATGGGCTTCGATTTGAAATGAGGAGAACCCTTGGCATCTATGCCTAAGGATGATTATTGGAATTAAGCACTTGTTATATCCAAATATTGATTAAGCAAGTAGCTAAAAAGGAAGGTGAATTAATAAAATGATAAAGTATAGAAGAGTATAATCATGATCTTTCCATTTACAAGAAGGAGGTTCGATTTTGTGATAGTGAGGAAGAATCAACACTTGATGAAATGGTGAATAGGAAAGCCTTGCCTCTCCAAAAATTTCAATCCAAAATTATAACCAAGGTTGATTAGTTATGAAACTCCATGAATAGAAGATTTCAAGCTATCCTAAATTGCTGAACAGTCCAAAGAACAAGGTAGTGATCATGAGTGTAGGAGGTGCAAGTTGAACATGCCTATAAAAAAGGTAAGGTCAAGACTGTTGCAATAGAAGAAGTTGTAGAAAATAAATCGAATGATGATGGTGGATGTGACATCTACCAGTATGAACATCCTAAGGGATGTTGCCCCATAGTATCACACTTATAGGAATCTAGGGTGTATGCTTTGAATCCATGACTAATACAAAGGAAAACATCTAGAAGATTACCTTATCCTCAAGGTAATTCTAGGTAGTTCCACTAGCAATAACAAAATTATCCAAGTGGAGCTCCACCAAAATCATATGAGTAATATCAACAATGGTAGCAACTACAGTAATGAGTGCTAGCACCACCAAGGTAGTAATACCCTTACCAATAACTTGATCCCTGTGGATACTATGTTTAGCAACGCTTGTCTCCACATGACTCCTCTAGTCATGTTTTTACTTTCAAATCTTACTACCACCCTTTTGATTATTATTGAAGTCATTCTCCATGTGGAAGAAGGGATACCACCTCTTACCCTTATCCTCCTCCTATTCTTGCACCTCTTCCTCCTCCCTTAGCACAGCTACCACCTACTCCACCTATGCAAGGTAAACTCCCAACTCAACCACAATAATGCAATGCTACCAAGGCCATTATTCTATAACTAATTTATCAACTAAGTGGTTTGGATACTCGATCAAAGAAAAGACCTTTCTTCTAACCACATAGTCCATCTAAGCCCTCAAATACACCTATGGTTGACAACCGTATTCCTCCATATTTATCTATATCAAATTCCTTTAAATCCCCTTCAAACTAAATAGTGCCCTAGATCCAAACTATGATGCTTACTCACACTGTATTTGATTGGATTCGTGCTAGAAACCTTCCTAGGAAATTAGCCAATCCTAGAAGTCCTCTAATTTATTTGTAGATTACTAGGAATGAACCATGTAAGGCTCTTCTTAATTCTAGTTCTAGTGTCAAGCTAATCTCTCATGAGATGTATACCACATGAAATTTGCCTCCTTTAAAGAAGAGCAATATCAAATTAGAATTGGTAGACCAGTCCATCATTGTTCCATTGGGACTAGTAGAAGACATTGTGACCACTATCAATGGGTGGTCTTACCCTACTAATTTCCTAGTGATCAAGGTGTGAACTATAAAGGCGACTTCTCAATCATCATTGAAAGGTCATGGCTAAGCACCATTGATGCACGAACGGGAATCAGAGATATTTCCTTGGAAATATCTAAAGGAAATGCATTGGAAAAGATTGAGAAGAAGTGAGTTCCATGCATCACATACAATGATATAGGGTGAAATTTTATGTAGAAACTCTAGGTAGTAAAACATGCATCCATCTCTACATACAAGCAATGTGCACCAGAAGAAAAAATTCAAAGGTGTCTATATGCAACAGCCATAAAATAAGAGGGCACCTAGTGGTGAACCACTAATTCTAAGAGTAGCATACTTTGCCTAAAACCAACTAAGGGCCTGACATGCATATATGTTGTAGGCATGGATGAACTAGAGCAAGTTCATCACCAACTCTTTGATGATGCAAATGATGATACCTATTGGGGAGTGTTGGAAATTCCTAAAAATTTCAAGCAACAACCCCTTGAACTAAAGCCTCTACTAGTTGGCATGGAATATGTGTTCTTAAAAAATGGAAATCATGCCATAATCAATGCAAATCTTGCTCTAGAATAGAAAATGATGCTATTTAATGTGATCAAAAATGGTTAGTAGCCTTTTCCTAGTCATATCCTGAACTCATACGGTTTCATCCTAGGATATGCCAACATCGCATCCACATTGATCTAGCCATGAAGCCAAAGAGGTAGTCATAGAGGTGCTTGAATCTCAAATTGAAGTACATCATCAAGGATGAAATTGAATAACTCCTCAAGGAAGGTTCATTTATCCCATTGTAGATAGTAAGTGGGTTATTCCACTCATGATTGTACTAAAGAAAGGTGGTAAGTGGCAGGTCTACATCAATTTTTAGCTGTTGAATATGGGAACATTCAAGGACCACTTTCTATTGTCATTCATTGATTAGGTATTAGACATAATATTCCAGCATTTTTACTATAGTTTTTTGGATGGTTATAGTAGGCATAATCAAATCCAGATTACACCAAAGGACTAGGCCAAGACAACATTCATGAGTCCTCTTTTCAATAGCAAATTGGTAGTGGTGTAGAAGTCTTCATGAATGACTTCCCCACTTATGTAGCTACATTTGAGTAAGCCCAGGATAGCCTTAAGCAAGTACTGAAATGAGTTGTTGAGATAAACCTTAGGCTCGACTAGCAAAAGAGTCACTTGATGATCTAGGAAGGCATTGTATTAGGGCATAGAATATCACAAGTAGGAATTAAAGTTAACAGTAAAAAAATAAGAGCCATCTAGGGAATAACCCACCAACTAGAAATTGTCAAAGATGTTTGGTCATTCCTTCGACATATTGGTTACTATCGATGATTCATAGAGAATTTCTCTAAGATTGCAAAACCATTGGTGGAGCTAACAAAGAAAGATGCTCCATCTATCTGATCATGGAATATAAACTAAAAAAAACTTGTAGAAACTCCAATCCTACAAGCACCTAACTGGTCCATACTATTTCATGTTATGAAAAATGCATCAAATTATGCCTTTAGAGTTATGCTTACATAGATGGATGATAAGAAACATTCATGCTACATCTATTGCACTAGCCAAACTATTGTGGATGCACAATTGAACTACACTAGCATAGAAAAATAACCAATGGCAGTGGTATTTGCTCTATAAATGTTTAGGCATTATGTGCTTGGATACAAAGTGTTTATGCACATAGACCATAGTGCCATTCGCTTCCTAATGAACAAGCCAATGCTGAGCCATCATTTCATACAGTGGTTGGTCATCTTACAAGAATTTGATCTTATGATGGTAGATCACAAGGGCATTGAGAATATGGTTGTTGATCACTTGTCTCAGTTATAATGGGACAACAAAGAGGAAGAGAACCCACTATCTAATATGTTTCCTAATAAACTTATCTTTGCTAGGGTTATAACTAAATAATTACTCAATGAGCCTAATTGGTATGATGGCATTCTTACCTATCATCTCACCTAAGAGATGCCACAAGGGTTGGACCACTAGAAGAAACAACAATTTTTTCACCAAGTAAAATGCTTTATGAAAATCAATGGAAACCTCTAAAAGATGTGCACTGATGGCCTAGTTCGATGGTGTGTCCATAATGCTAATCAACTATGTGTTCTCCAAGATGCTCATGAAGGTCCTAGTGGGGGCCACTATGCTGGAAGATGCACAACCATTAAAATCATGATGGTAGGGTACTACTGGCCAATAATTTTTAGGGATGCTCATCAATATGTTTGCTCTTGTGAATGTTGCTAAGGAGATGGTGGAAGGATTGCTCAAATGGAGAGACCTCAATAAGGGATTCAACCATTGGAATCCTTTGACATCTAGGGCATTGATTTCATGGGTCCCATCACACCCATGTCAAATGGAAAGACATACATCATATTTTTTGTTGATTATTGTACGAAATGAGTAGAAGAAGTAGCCATCACCAACTATACATATTCTACTATTGCTCAATCTGTATAACAAAATGTTGTAAATAGGTTTGGTGTGCCACATGCATTAATTTTTTATAATGAAACTCACCTTATAGGCACTATCTTTCAAAAGCTCATGCAATGCCTAGGGGTTGAACATAAACTCACAACACTCTATCACCCCTAAAACAATGGTCAAGCTGAGGTTACTAATAGGGAAGTTATAAGGATTCTAACAAAAACTATTAGCAAATATAGAAAAGATTGGAGCATGAAACTCAATGATGCCCTTTGGGCCTACCACTCAACATGGAAACTTCCTATAGGCTATTCTTCCTATAAGCTTGTGTATAAAAAATTACCAACACTTCCTATTCAATTTGATCTCTATACACTTTCAATAACCTATGACTTCAACCTTGACTTAATTCTAGCATAAAAGGAATGACTAATGAATTTTAACTTTCTAGATGAAAACTAATTAGTGGCCTTATCATCTAACGAGTTACCCAAGGCTTACAACAAAAAGTGCCATGAACATAAAATCAGAAAAATCAAACTTCAACCAAGAGATAAGGTTCTCTATTGGAACACCACACACATATCTCAACAAACTAAGTTTCAAACATTGTGGGAAGGACCTTATATAATTTACAAAACTTTTTCTTCTGGGGCATGATGATCTACAAACCTAAAAGTGTAGACAAGAAATACATGGAGCTTTCCAATCTATGATGCACAAATTTGGCCATGTTGGTTGTTAGATAACCACAGTTAGAACTAGAGAAATAGATGGCCAACTCATACTTGTTGCACAAGGCCAAGTTCAAGCATCATAAGGACACCAAGCAAAATCTTGGCATGGGAAACACTAAACTTAAAGTTTTCAAGGGTAAGTACATTAATCAAAGATCTTCTATAGAGAACCTAGCTAGAAAAATGAATGACTACTAACAGCTGCAAGACATAGTTAGGGCATTCAATGTTGAATGCAAACAGTTCATTGCCTAGTTTTTCAAGGTAAAGAAGATGTTCTTGGTAATGCCCTATCCATGGGATATTCCCATTCTAGCCCACATTGGTGATACCACATGGACTATGAATGATCCCCAAAGTAAGAAGAAGAAGATGAAGGTAATACTGGATGCCTTTCACCTTCCACTAGAGGTTGTAGCTATAGTAGGATAACCGTAGCT
>MNCI01002791.1:8083-32530 GCA_015680685.1 Gnetum montanum | reverse complement strand
GAGAAATGTTATTCAACATTATGGATCTAACATGCTAGTATTGGACTCTTTCATTCAACTCAAACAATGCCTGAGTTTTCACCTGCTATGTAGATATGCAAGCTACATATGAGGTCCTTCTTTACAAAACTTTAGAGCATAATTTGGGTTTGGGGCTTCTTAGGTCAAACTTTTTAGAGTTATTAATCACCATTAAAGAAAGATTTGAATATGCTATGATTTCTAGTGGAATCCTTTTATAAACATGTGATTATAAGTGACGATCAATAAAATAAATCATGTGAAAATCAAAGCAATAATTACTTTATTGGTGTTACTAAAGCTAGCCTAGGAAAGTATGTTGTAGGTGATGATTTACAAAACATCTGAGCAATTAATTATTATATTCACACTTATTTATTTCAATATTATCAAGATCATTAGGAGCTTATCAAAGGTATGAAGATAATTTTCCCTATCTTCAACATGAAGGTCATACTTTTCTTTTTAGGAGCTTAAGGTTTAGAGTAAAACTAAAACTAAAATTTTTTACTTACATCCACTAAGACCCTTTGGATCTAACAATGAAGGCATAGAAACCCTATGCTATTGAGTTTTTAAGGAATCTAATCAAGTTTTAATTGAACATACTTCAAGGAAGGAGAATTATATTCCTAATGTGTTAAGTCAAACAATAATCACTTTTGATATTCCTTTTTGATATAATGCATGAAACTCTAAAATGATCAATGAAATTATAGATTCTTATGCTATTATAGATCTAATTTTGTCTTTTCAATTTTTTGATGATGATTGTTAAATTTTCCAATTTCTTTCTTTAGAGAGTGATCAATGTTGTAAAAGTTCCTAAGGCGAGGTCCCAAGAGGGTTGGTGGATGAATGAAACCCTAACCTCTTTCAGGGAACTATGCCTTGGCTCAAACCTAGATCTTACAAGCTGCCATCACTCCAAAAAGATGGTTCCTTAAATCTTTTAACTTAGAAAAAATGGAATAAAATCCAAGTTCACGAACAATTACACCTTCATATTCTCTCTAGTGAGGAAGATAATACTATTCCTTTTGCATCCAATCAATTAAATGGCCATTGGTATGTTGACACTAAATTTTATTTCACCTTACATCATTTTCCTTTGGATCTACCTATAAAAAAGCTTTTAATTTCTATGTATTCTAAATTTGCTTTAGTTAATGGACAATTTTTTTAAGGAAAAATTTTCTACCTTAGATGTCTTGATAAAAAAATAAGCATTCAATGCTTTGAAACAACTAAATGAAGAACATCCCCTACAATATCACTCACTAATTAATACGATTACATAAGCTTGTTATTATTCATCTACAATTATTACACATGTATAATATTTCTAAAACTTGTGCACAATATCAAATATTTTAAGAGATCCAAAAAATTCAGCTCCTTTACAACCTATCATAGAGGTATGATCTTTTACAAAATGTGCATTGGATTTTATAGAAAGTAATATCATTATTAAGTGTAGACATAATATTATCTTCAAGGTCATGGGTTAGCTAAAAATCGTTTATTAAGATCCTAACATTAAATGAGTTCATTAGTTAAATTACTAGTTGTATCACTTTGCTATTAAGAAAATGATAGGCAAAATCCTCGAACTTGATATAAAAAGAGACAATTAAAATGATACCTTATGACTTTGGTATTTGGACAAAAAACTATTTTACCATAATAAAACTAAATAAAATATTTAAAATTACTAATTGGAAAAGAAAATATTTAAAATAGAAAAAGTTTGATTACTTTATTACATGAATTTAATGATGCTTTAGCTTGAACATAAGAAGATCTTGAATCTTAATTGGGACATAACAATCCTCCAAAGTATAACCAGCAACTTATTACAAAGAAGGCAATGAGGTGTTAGCCTAGGTAGAAGTAAGACTTTTCATTTGAAAACTTGAAGTTACATTTTGATTTCAATATAAAGTTCTAATTGAACTATATATCTTGATGGTAAATATTGTTAAAAAAATATTTTACTAAAACATACCTATACAATGGAAGCCGGTAATACCATAAGTTGGATTTTACCTTTTTCTTTTTAATTCCTATATTAAAATAAAGATCTCTGTCAAATCGAATAATTACTGGAATCCGGATCCGAATCCGAAGAAAATCCAGTACTAAGAGTATGGAAGGTGTCGTTTATCATGAAAAAGTTAAAATTGTAATAAATAACTCAAAAGTTTCATCATGGTCCCTTCATTTCGTTGATGAAGGTCAAGCGTCAAAGTCGATGGCTGATTTCATCATGAATTTTCCGCTGGAGTGTGAATGCTTAGTATTATTTCTTCATTTGCCATAATGTTTTGGTGGACATCAATTTCATGTACTGGCGATCGACTTCAATGAAATGAAACCGCGTGAAAGTGTTGTTTCCATAGATATCACAAACTGTTTGTGTGTGAAAAGAGGCCGTGTGACCGTCGTGCGAATGAAGCCATGACATTGACATTTTCATTCACTGTTACAGATATGTATTTCTTTCGTTTGCGTAACGTAATGGGCATGGAAGGATCGGTAGCATTATTATTATAATGTCCAGTAATCCTCTTGGCACGCTTGGCGTGTCCCATGCCGTACTCCGCCTGACTGCCGAACAAAGTCCAACAATAATAATTTTACCGCTAAAATTCAATTTTGCATTCACCACCGGAGATTAGCATGGGTTTGATTTAAGCTTCTTCGTATTTCTCCTCCTCTCTCGCGTTCCACCATATCAATATGGTCATATGCCCTATCTTTACAAACAGAAAATTCTAAAATGGCTTCCGAAATTCTCTCATTACGAAGTAGTTAGAATAGCAGTGCTTGCACACATTTTGTTTTGCATTCATATCTATTGCTCTTCTATTTTAGCTGTGTGTCCTTTTTAGCAAAATTCCTCAATTTGCTGGAGTAGCGTGGGATTTTTTGAATTCCAAAAGATTATGGATGCCTATGTGTTGGACACCTACACTAAAGGGACTGGATGGACTAATAGCCCAAGTGCATTTGATGAAGCTAATTAGGTTGAATTTAATTCATTGGAGCAATTTACTACAGACAACCATTCCTTCATGGGATGAATTGAAAAATGCATTAATCCTTGTAAGTATTTACTTAATTATTTTAACATATCAGAATTTGATCTTAACCTAAAAATCCCAAGCTTAAATGGTTTGAATATTGAGGATGAACAAAGAATGTTCCTTTACATCAAATATAATTATCCTTTATCAACAAACACATTGGATTGAACATGAAATAAGGATCATCAGCCAAAGACTCAATGCTCATCCTGCCAAGGCGTAGTCTTGAGAAGGTAGTGGATAAGTGAAAGCCTAACCTCTTTTTAGTGGTTGTGCCCAAGCTCAAACCTAGTTCTTACAACTTAAGAAACAAGTACCTTATCATCACTCCCAGTAGTGATCCCTTAGATTGAATATGAAATGTAAGGATAAAATTCAAAAAATCCAAAATATTTAGTTATCTCATAATCAATGAATGAATATGTGCAAGCAACTTTGAGTTTTGAGGCAACCTAAGGTAACCTTTTTTTTAATGGTCTTTATTAAAGGTTGCAACATTTTTCTAGGGCCTTTTGGTCCTATCCATTTTACAACAATGTTGAAAATGCTCTTCATTTCATGTTATTTTGCCTTCTTTTGAGAAGGATATTTAACATTCTCCCTTACCCAATACTACAAACCAATCCATTTTATTGGGGTTTTTGAGCTAAATCGTTTGCTTCTACTCCAAAAGGATGGGCTATTTTCTTTTGAGAAATTTTCTTTCAATTTTGGAAGCAACATTGTTAAATTATTTTTAATGAAGAAAATCTTAGATAAGCAATGGACTTTGCCTTTGCAAAAACTATGGCTTCTCCATAATTATAGTAACAAGCTCAATTTGGCAAAATAAGAGCACAATTTAAAGCACCTACTTATGTAAATCCATGATGAATCCTTGTGGCACCTATTGCTTCTATTGTGACTACTCTACTCTAAGAAGTTGTGACAATGGACCTTTTTTTTTTATGTTGGTAGTTTTTATCATTTTGATTAATGAAGCCAAAATAGGTATATGTAGCATCCTTCTTACATTTAAAAACTATAATACAAGTAAGCCTTGTTTCTATATTCCTCTTTGGCAGACCAAGATAAAGTGCTTTGCATAATCCATAAAATTTCATGCTATATACAAACTTGTAGATGCTAATACAAGGAACCAATCACACTACAAGGAACAAACATGTTATGCCAAACAAGCTTTCCTTATCAAGCATCATGTGAAGGCAATCATTTACTTGGCTCAAACTATATGAAAACTTGAAATAATTTGAATATAATACACCTTAAGACACCCATCAAGATATACTAGAAAAATTATAGAAAAATATTCTAACGCTTCAAGTGTGACTCAGAAACAAGAAAATGAAGTGAGCACTTAAAAACCACCGGTCATTGGTTAACTTGGCCCAGACTATTCTTTTCGGCGTCCGACACCCCCTAACTTGCCCCAGACTAAACTTAAACTTTACTGTAAACTTTTTAATACGATTACTCACCTGTCCATGTCGAACTTGAATTCTTGAATAAATAACCGTGTTAAACTTACCTTTAATAAAGTAAATCAAGAGAATTTTCAAAGGGACATGCTAGCAAGCTTCCTTTCTCCTGTGTGAAACCAAAAGCGAAGTCTATCGAATTTCAGTCAACATTCTAGTGTGAACTGCTATATCGCCATACCACCTCACAATAATGATGCACTTTTAACGTTGCCGATCTTATAAATTCTACCATAGCCGAGAGCCCTGGACCAAGAATCAGCAAAGGTGCCCTGGACGAGGAATCAGCAAAGTTTCACCTTTTATCTGTTCTAATGGCATCCCATCAAGCTGTCTCTTGTTCTGTTGTTGTTGTTACAAGCCTTTCATCTCTGCTTCTTCTTCGTCTGCTGTGCTTCCTCTTCCTTTGTGTTGCTGTTAAAGGTCGCACACATCATGACGATGCAGAGGGTGCTCACAGAGATATGAGAGCTTTGCTTGAATTCAAGAGATGCATCACCAGCGATCGACTTTCTGTTCTCAGTGATTGGAAGGATGATGCCGCTGCCGGTGCTGCTGCTCCAAATGCTTGCAATTGGACTGGAATCAGTTGCTCCGCGAAGCATCCCGGCCGGGTCGTGGCAATCTATTTGGAAAATGCCACACTGCGAGGATCTTTGTCTCCTGACGTTGCCAACCTCTCCTTTCTGCAGGTACTTGACATTGCCAATAACACTCTCTCTGGACAAATCCCACCATTCCTGGCCACATTGCATAGGCTTAAAGTATTAGATCTGTGTGCTAATGAATTTGAAGGAATGATTCCCCATCAATTAGGAAACCTTTCTTCGCTGCAGTATCTTATTTTGTGTAGTAATTCCTTAAGTGGTGAAATTCCCGCGTCTCTTGGAGCACTCGTAAACCTTAAGTCGTTCAATCTTTTCCAAAACGGATTGGGGGGACAAATACCTTCGTGTCTGGGAGTATTAAACCAACTTGAACTGCTTGACCTTGCTCAGAATAATTTTCATGGTGCCATACATAACAACCTGGAAAACCTATCCTCCTTGGAGCAACTTTCGCTTTCGTGGAATCATTTAACTGGATTCATTCCTTGCTCACTTGCAAACCTCTGCCGCCTTAGATATGTTTATATTGCAAAGAACAATCTGGCTGGAAGCCTCCCTCCTTGTTTAGGTAACCTTACCGCTCTTACAGAGCTCGACTTATCTTATAACGACTTGCAAGGTCATCTTCCTTATTGGATAGGCAGCTTTCAAAAACTAGAGAGTTTGTCTCTTGGTAACAACGTTTTCGCAGGAAGTATACCATTGTCATGGTCTAACATTACCCACCTTCGAATCCTTCAATTGCGCCATAATACATTGTCTGGAGGACTCCCATCTTTTCTCGGAAAATTGGGAACTCAACTGGAACGGTTGAACCTGGGACAAAATTACTTCACAAGCCAAGTCCGTATCCGCAGTCAGTCTATTCCTTTCTTACAATCTCTCTCCAATTGCTCTCGGTTAAATGTATTGGATTTGAATGGGAACATGATGCGGGGAACGTTACCGCTCAATATAGGAAGCTTTTGGCCAAATCTTCAGTCCTTAGTCCTGTCACTCAACCTCATCTCCGGCAAAATCCCTGCAGGCCTCGGAAATTTATCATCTCTCATTTTGCTTAGCTTGTCTAACAATATGTTCAGCGGTACCATTCCTGTTGAAATAGTAAATTCAAAGTCACTACAATCCCTTCGTATACGAGGCAACAAATTGCATGGCAAGATTCCAACACAAATCTCCCTTTTAAACAAGACACTTGGCTATCTATATTTGTCTGGAAATACATTGTCAGGTTCAATCCCTTCCAGCATCGGAGAGCTTGGTAATTTGCGACTGCTAGACCTGGGCCACAACATGTTCTCCGGGCAAATTCCATCAGAAATTGGAGGTTGTTCTGTTCTTGAAAGCCTTGTACTGTCAGAGAACAACCTGTCCGGAGCAATCCCACCAGAGGTTGCTGGTCTGAAAAGTATCATATTCAGTTTTGATTTATCAAGAAACAGATTGAGTGGAGAAGTGCCTCCAGAAATATCTGGACTGCAGAGCGCACAGTATATCCATCTTTCCGATAACCAACTTTCAGGAAATATTGCACTTTATGTGGATAGCTGGTTGGATGCTCGACAGGTCAACCTTAGTTTTAATAATTTCAGGGGCAACCTTTCCAGCTCAATTGGGAAAGAGGACACCCAACTTCAAAGCATAGATCTATCTCACAACAATTTTACAGGATCTGTGCCCGCATCTCTCTTCAATCTTTCCTATCTCCGGTTTTTAAACATTTCATACAACAATTTTGTTGAAGAAGTTCCCTGTTTGCACGCTTCCTCAGAGCTGAAGTTAACGATATGGTCATTCATTGGAAATCCAAATTTATGCGGAAGATGCTTTGGTCTTAGAGCTTGCGTAATATCTTCGGAACAGAGGAGTTCTGACCTCAGCAAGAACACTATTCTAAAGATTGTACTTGGCATTTTAGGTGGGCTTCTGTTGCTTGTTGTTACAGGGGTGTTGTTCTTACTCAGAGGGACCAAAGCATTCACAGTAGAAATTCCAAGGATAAGTGAACATTTCTTAAAAATATCCGTGGAAGAACTTCAAAGATCTACGCAAAATTTCAGTGCTCTGAATTTGATAGGGGAAGGGTCCCATGGAAAGGTTTACAGAGGAGTTTTAAGGTCAGGCGAGGTAGTGGCCATAAAATGTTTTTCTTGCGCAAACCAGAGCAGGAACGAAGCAAGTTTCAAAAAGGAGTGCAATGCTTTAGCAAGAGCAACACACCCAAACATTTTGAAGATCATTGCAGTAGTTTGGTCGGAGGATCTGAAAGCTGTCGTAATGCCCTTCATGAGTAATGGCAGTCTACATTCTCTTCTTCATTCCAGAGAGGATGGTCAATTGATCCAAATAAAGCTGCCAACCAGGCTTAGATTTTTAAGAGAGCTGGCAATGGGACTCAGTTATTTGCATCATGATTGCAATTTTCAAATCATCCACTGTGATATCAAACCAGAGAATGTACTGTTGGATGATGATATGACAGCCAAGCTCTCTGATTTTGGAATAGCACACCTTGCAGGAGATTTTGATGGTTCCATAACATCATCTTCTACATGCGTAAAAGGTTCTGTAGGGTATATTGCTCCAGGTACGTCGTTTTATTACAGATACTTTAATTTCTGACTCTGTACTGATACCATGTATATACTAATATTTAAAGAGTTGTTACAGAGTATGGGCTTGGGCAAGGAATATCTGTGAAAGGGGATGTCTATAGCTTTGGAGTGGTTACCTTGGAAGTAATCACAAGATTAAAGCCTACACATGAGATGTTTTGTGAAGGCCTCACAATGTCACAATGGATTAGTATGGCACTGAAAGGGAAATCAGCTCAAGAGACAAGAGAGACAAGACAGACGCTGAAGGAAATTATAAATACAGCAGATGGAGGAGGGGTAGGCATTGATTTGGATAAAGATGATGAAATATCGGTAGTGGAAACTATTTTGAACTTGGGTTTAAGATGTACCAGCCAAGATGCTCGGATAAGGCCTGGCATGAAGGAAGTTGTGTCCATTCTGCAGTTGATCGGTACTGAGGATATGTAAAGTTAAAAGGACACTAGTAGATCGCTGAGGATAGGTTATAAAAGTGTTGGACGGACAGCGTCCTCCCCCTTAACCGCTTAAGTTCAGCCTTCTCTGGCTAGCAATTTTATGTCTCAGCATTCCAAAAGTCTAAAATGCTTGTATCAGTTAGTTACCATGCTAGGCTCAAAGTATTGTTCCTAGGGGTGTATGGTGTCTTGTTTTCCTTAATTTTTGAGTCGCTGCTTTGTATTTTGCTATANTGTTTTCCTTAATTTTTGAGTCGCTGCTTTGTATTTTGCTATATTGGTGACTTGCACTTTTGCAATAAAGCAACATCGTCTGCTACTAGTTTCCTATATATTATAAAGGGTAGACTTTCTTATGTTAATTCAGTTTAGATGTAAATAGCAGGATTATGTACGACGACTTATCATTTAATTCGGGTATTCTCCACTTGATCATTTGACCGTTCTGGAAAGGATTGCTCAAAAGGTTTCCCTGATAAACCCAAGTCCCATAAATATCACAGATAAGTACAACTGCAATTAGTCTGTGAAGGGAGGAAACCATATATTATGTTTATTTTCTTAAAACATTTTAAAATACAATGCAAGTTTAACTAATATGAAGTTAATGCCCTTAACGAGGATGTCGGGTCTATTCTTTTAGAACAAGATGTTCACCATTCCTTGTTTTAGCTAGACTAGCACAGAATAAATCTATAGGTATAAGCAAAGTAAGCTATAAATATTGAGGTTTTTGTAACCGTTTACGGAAAATCAACAATTTGTAAGGGTTCTATAAATATGACCATTATGGAAAATTGATGGTTTGGAATGGTTTCATAAATGTGACTGTTACAAGAAAATCAACAATGGTTTGTAACAGTTACCATAGGAATGGTCTCATATTTGCCTTTTAAATCAAAAGTTTGATAACTGACATTTTTTTAGCATATAAAATGTTCTTGATGTATGTTTTTGATAGGAAAACAAAGACATTAGAAGAAATCATAACAGTGTTACAGTTTTGGTCCCTATCACAAATGCTCAAGAGTCTACATACACTAGCATTGTCGAGCGTCAATGTAATAGAATAATCAGAACAGTCACTACAACAAGTTCATGTAATCACATCAATGGCTAGATGTCAATTTCGATTTATTTTCACATCTTTGATTCTTTGTACAATTTGGTTATTGTGTCCTTTGGCCAATGTTTTCTGCACAATTTTTTTTCCAACATTTGATATTGGAGCCAAGTTTGGTCTTTGTCTTAATGCTTAACTATATTTGTTTTGCTGCTCTTATAATGGTGTCAAATCGGGGCAGATTTTTCATTTGGTAATGGTGTCAAACTGGGGCAAATTTGAGTTGATTCAGTTATTGACTAGAAAATGTTTATTGTGGAATTATGTATGGTGCTTGATTTTGAATTTGTCATATGCGACAAAATTAATAAATGTTTTAAAATAGATATGTGGTTTATAGAGTGGTTCCTGACTTAGAGTTTATAGTATTCTGGATAATTGGGTGTTTTTATCTCCTCTGCTTTATTTTTTCTTTTTACCTTGAAAACATTATTGAAAAAGTTTATGAGATGGAGAATCCAAATAAGAGAGAGTGGGCGGTGAGGTGTTTCAGCCTTTATCCTTGGAAGATAGGCAGAGAAAGTTCCTTGGGCCGCATGGCATAAAGTGCCCCACTTGCAAGGTGGACCCCATGCTTTAGAACAACAACTAATAAGGCTGAGACACATGTGGAGCAGCCTCTATGTTCCCTACATGGGCTCTCTACAGCTAATATTCAAAATATAGCTCCTGCATTATTGTTTGTATTTTTTGATAAGATAGCTTTATTGCATAACTTTTATATTAATAACCATAGTTGTGTTCTAGTATGAGAATAAAGTTGTTTATTATTAATATTTCCGAAATAATTGATGTTTATTGCTGATGGGACACGATATCACATGGGCCATGATACGACGTATGCGATATCGCAGTCTGCCACCATTTCTATAAATAAGAAACGGCTCTCCCTTGTTTCTCACACTAGATCTAGACCCTTAGCGAAACTCTAGCAATTTTACCTCTTCAGAGATAGAATAATTTCCACGTGCTCACAATAGAAGCTCCAAAATGAACAGATCTTTATTCGAGCAAATATTATACCTAAGCAAAAGTTTGTGTATGGAAATAAAGACGAACGTTTTGGATAAACCTTGCAGTGTATGGACTAAGCTAAATAGGACTTTAATTAATGTTATTTACTGCTTTCCTAATTAATCTCTCTCAACCCTCAACACTCCTAAGTGCATTCAGTACGATTGCTTCGAGCACGTGCGTTACGCTTCGTAATCCCAGCAACGAATAGCTTTTGGTAATCCCAAAAGGTTGCATCAGCTCAGGGTGTGAACGGCAAGTGGGAACGGATACTGACACTAAGCATTAGAACTTAGTTAGTTAAAGTTAGTTACTTAGTCTCTTCATCCTTTTCTCCTAGCATAGGCGATAAAAACATAAAAGACATAAAAATCACATACCTCAGACTTAACCATACAACCGTGACAAATACAAGTAAGTCTGGGAAGACAACGAATGATTAACCTTAAGTGTTCCATAAGGTGTGTAGGCACTTAGTCTATAGAGTTCAACCGGATCGTGCGTGTAATGCTCGTATTCGTATGGTTGAGTGTAGGGGTACCTCGCCACTCATCATTGGCGCTGTTGCCGGGAACTAAGTTGTTTGTGCGCTAAGTAGAACATAGGAAATCATCCACATCGTTGGGAAGCTTAAAAAAACCCTTAGGGTTAATTAAACAAAAAATTATATAACGGTTATTCAGNAAACCCTTAGGGTTAATTAAACAAAAAATTATATAACGGTTATTCATCACACGGAATAAGACACAATGTCTTCTTCTTCAAACAAAAGCACTTCACCACCTAGGGATCACACAAGAGACCGTCGGCAGTCTAACACATGTAACCCAGATCCACCAGTTCCTCAAGAGTTTTGGGTAGTGTATACTCATGACAATGAGTATATACCTGATTTTACTTTTATCCTCCATCAGGATGAACAACTGCGTTGGCGTGACTTGCAAGGTAACATCGTGTTACCACCAGATCAGGCAGTCCCTAACATGCTCCTTCGTGCTCTTGCACAGATAGACATGACGTAGCTATACACTGAATACGTTGCAGAAGATTATGACACAAGGGACTACCATCCCACAGAAGCACAACGTCAACGGGACTTGCAGCAGGAGAGTCGCCTCAGATCGTTGAAGGGCAAGGGCCCTCGTAATGCTTCGCCCGTCATAAGAAAAATTAAGGGTGGTGAACCTATCTCAATAGGTTCTTCATGAAATGATGTTTCCCCTCCTAATGATAGTGAGGAGGTGGGGTATTAGAACCTTTGCTCCACAATACACAACCCTGGCTCTGATTCCCACAAACACCAAGTGTTCATTGAGGGAACACAAGCACAAGATAAGGGTAAGCATTCTGATCATCATCACAATCAGGGCCATAGTCACCGAAGACAAGGTAAGAAACATCATCATGGCGATGGTTCCCCTTCTTCTTCCCCTTCATCACATCATTCACCCTCTCCTTCCACATCAGGACGTAGTCACAAAGAGCACAACGGTGAGGATAAGGGTAAGCGAGATGAGAGACCTCGACGAGAGAGTCGAGAGCGAGGATGAGGGCATTCTAGAGAGTCAATGCATGAAAGAAGGAAAAGTAGGGAACCATGTAGGCATCATAGATGTCATGAGAGAAACAGCTTGAGGCATGACATTAGATGTTCGAAAAGTTGGTAGGAGACCCTAACCCACACAACACTCGCTACCACAAAATTAGTGACATTATGAATGCTACACAACAACAAACTAGGAACAATTTCTATACACCTCCAAACAGAAGAGTTCCTAGTCAAAACAATGCAAACAACCAATCTGGGTCATCCCAAGTAATTGCCCCACAACGACCAAACCCCCCATCTGTACTTAGAAGAGTTCCATCTCAACAAGAAGCCAAAGATGAACATAAGAATTATGATTTGGTTGAGGACTTAAAAAGAGTTAAAGCCAACATTTTGATGTATGACCTCCTACACTTTAACGAAATGAAAGAAGTGATTCGGGATATGGTTCATATACCCATAGCCCAAAGAGAAAAATCCCCAATTTCCGAAAGGCAAGTTCACTTTGCAGAAAGTCCTAATACATTATCAGTACAAAACATGAATAATTTCATGTCTAGCAAAAATGATCATCCCCCTTTCCTAATCACTTTGATTATTTTAGGAAAGAATGTCCATAACTGTTTAATGGATTCTGGTGCAACTGTTAGTGTTATGCCTCTTGACGTTTGTAACGCTTTAGGAGCACAAATGATACCACAAACTAAAAGTGTGATTCAACTTGATGGATCTAACGTACCTGTGGTAGGGTTATTAAAAGGAGCAAAGGTACAACTTAAGCAATACCCTACATTTACATGTTATACGGATATCCTAGTAGTTGACATGAAACCCACATATGGTGTGCTCTTATCTAGGACTTTTGGAGCTAAGTTTGGGGGCTTCTTTAGGTTAGATTTCTTGGAATTATTGATCCCTATCAAAGGAAAATCTGAATACATGACTATACCCCAAGAACCCTTCTACAAACAAGTAGTAACAACCTTGGATCAACAAAATCAATCTTTGGAAGATCGAAATGCTAATCTTTATGTTGGGGTTATTGAGGTTGAGTGTAGTGAACATGTTGAAAATGACTATGTGAGTGGAACTACAAAAAATCCTATCTCTTATGCAGGCCCCTTCAAATCCTATCAAAGTTCTAGAGAAGGTGAAAAAAACTATGGAGACACCTTGCCTTATCAACAACACGATGAATTTTGTCTAAGTGATCCACCACCTTTGGGGGAAGACAAAGATATAAATAAAACCTTACCTCTTAAAACATTTGAAGGTGTGCTAAATTTTAACAACACATCCATGGAACATTCTCTTAGAAAAAGCTATATTTGATGACCCACCAAAACCTAGACCTATCATTGAAACTTATATTAAAGAAAAACTTTATAGAAAACGATCAAGCAAGATAAGTGTAGGTCTTGATTTTCATAATCTTCAGCATCAAAAAATTGTCAAGAGATGGTTCGATAAAAAACATCCAACTAAAAATTTTTAAGTAAGTGATCTAGTCCTTAAGAGGGATAGAGCGTCTGGTCGGACTAGCCCTCAAACTAAGTTTTCACCTATGTGGTCAAGTCCATTCCAAATTGGAGACATCATTCCTCCAAATGTGTTTAAGATTGCTGATTTGCAAGGATATGGGTTGAATAGGAATTTTAATGCATTTCATTTGAAACATTTCTACTCAGGTACCCCATGTGGGCATCTCGTAGATTCTTAGTTGCATGTTTTCTTCCCCTTCTTCGTTGCATTTCATATGTATATTATTGCATTTCCATATTTTGCTTGCATTTCCATCATTTCTTTCTTAGCATATTGTTTTGATTATTGTGTTTTTCATATAATTTTAATAATCATTTTTCATTTGAGTTACTAGATATTGGGTCATCTTAACACCATTGGAAAATAATGTAGGTATAATATAACTTACTATTACTATAATATAATGCTATAAAATCCGCTTTATATTTTATAAATACTGTAACTCTTTCCAATTGATTCCAAGGTTTCAGTTTATTTGTTATGTTTAATTATGAGCATTTGGTTTATACAAACTTATCATGTTATCATCATGATCATGTGAGTGTAGGATATGTGATGTTGGAGAGTGGTTAGTCATAATTATTAGGTGACCTTTGAAAATTATATCCTTTCCTCTCATAAGCCCAAGCCCTCAAGTATGATGATCCATCGCTATCCTGTGAACAACGGGGTGAAGTGTGTTCATTTCTACTTGAGAACCCTTAGCCACCCAAGAGACCTGCTATGATGCCACCAATCAAAGGCACATACATGAGGGTTGAACTGCACCATGGGCAAAGTTTCCTTAAAGAAAAAAGGAAAACAAAAAATGAGGACCATGTTCGTTGGTAGTGTAATAAGTTTTTGAGTGTGATGGGGTCCGGCAACAATCCTCACCCTAACCTCCATTTACCCTTTTAAATTTAAGTTTTTCAAAAAAGAAAATANAATGAGAGCTTAAGTATATATCTACATATATATATATAATTACACATATATATCTATAAATCTTAGTTAAAATAATAATAAATTATATTTTTAGATTTTAATGGTTGTTTGGATGGCCTATGTCGGTGTCTCTTTCGATTATTTGGTTATTTTGATCATGTTTAGAACATTATAGTTTACTTTCAAGTTTGCATTTCTTGTTTCATGTTGTTTTTATTTTCCCATCTGTTGCATTTTCATTCAGAATTTTCTAGTTCTTGCACTTGCATGCAATTTGTTGTTTGGGGGCTAAGTGTTGAGGCCAACCTCACCCATGCTAGGCATAGGGCCTTGTTTGAACAAGTTTAATATCACAAAAAATCAGAAGTCGTATAGTCTTGACATGTCAAGCCCTCATGGTCTAAATTAAATGTACTTTCATGGGCTTGAATAACCCATAAATTGTAAAATACATTGAATCTGGTCAAAGAATGTAACTATCCAACACACATCCAACTTGTGTACAACTATCCAACACACATCCAACTCGTGCACAACTATGCAACACAGATACATTGAACCTGGTCAAAGAATGCAACTATCCAACACACATCCAACTCGTGCCAACTATCCATGGGACACATGTTGCTAGATCTTCTTTCCTCTCATCTCATAGCCATTGATTCCATTCTTGAATTTTGTGCCCAAGCCAGGTCCAACCCTATAAATACCTTGTCAATTCACATAAACAAGGGGAGGAGCCAGAGTCTACAGCAATCATTTTCTGTCTTGCTGGCAGGCAACACCGACAGTGGAGGCGTTTTCGGGAATCTTCTCTCTTCTACTGGCAGGCGGCAGAACACTGCAGGAGCATGAAATGCGCGGTGAACATCAACAGCAGTTGTAGGTAGATTGCAAATGACAATGTGCTTGCCCTACAGTAGCAATTATTGAACAATGGTTTTCTGTTTTCTCAGACAAAAATAGACACATTTTCTTTTCTTTTCTTTTTCTTTTCTGCCCACACAGCAGAGACCAACGTCCTCTTTTTGCCTATAAACAGAAACCTAGCAGAGACAGGTTGTATGCATATTGTTTTGTTCTTTATTTATTTGCTTTCAAACAACAGGATAGATTTTTCTCTCTGCCATCTCCAAGCGCAAAAGCAGCCACTGTGGCAAATAACTTTTACAGTTTTTAATATTATTATTCACATTTTATTTTGAATTATTTATTGTACTCTTTTAAATTTCACAAATTATTTAACTTTTCAATATTCTTATTAAATTTAAAGCTTTTAATATTTTGTTTAAAATATTGTTCTTATTGTTTTGTCACATAGCCCTTTCCAGCTGAGACTATTCTTTGATTTTTGTACCCATACGGGAGGCACCCTAGGCGATAGTCTCCTGAAACGAGTTTTCACAGGTGTTGGCGGCGTGTCCAAAATTTACGCATCAACAAAACAATATCCCACACTTCGAAGGGGGATACAATGCTAATCCACAAAATCACTTATAGGCATTTCATGATGCCTGCACGTTGCAGAACATTGAAAACGAGTGTTAGAAGTTAAAGTTGTTCCCTAGGACACTCATTAAGGAAGCGGAAAGCTGGTACCAGTCCTTAGAACCGGAAACCATTAGGAGGTGAATTACAATGCTAGAATTGTTTAATGATAAATATAAAACGTACTCTAGAGTGTCCAACTTGCATAAGCAGATCCAAGGATGGAAGCAGGGCAATCACGAACCCTTGGATGCTGCCATGGGCTGATATTATGCATTGCTACATCGTTGCCCAGGCCATGGTTATGCACAATGGGATCAACTCCGCCACCTCATAGATGGGCTAAGACATGAAACCAGGAGAACCCTTGGGACATATGCCCAAGAGAGATTATCTGAACTTAGGTCCCATGAAGTTCATCAATTGTTGGAGCAAGTAGCTAAAGAAGAAGGGGAGCTACAGAAAAGAGAAAGCACAAAAGAGTACAACCATGATCCTTCCCTCCGAAAGAGGGGAGTGAGATTCTATGATGAAGAGGATGAGTCACCACTATAAGAGTTGGTGAATACAAAAACCTTGCCGCTTCAGAAATTAACAATGGAGGTGTCGACTAAGGTAGATCAAATGTGGGACTCCATAGATAGTAGGTTTGAAACTATTTTAAAAGTCGTAGAGGAGTCTAAGGAGTGAAGTAGTGATCATGATAAGAAAAAGTAGAGAGATTTAGGCCATGCATGTGACAAGGGTAAGGAAAAAATGATTATCTTTGATGAGGTTGTGGACTCAGATACAAACAATGATGGTGGATGTGAGATCTGCCAATATGACCATCCTAAGGGATGTTACCCAATAATCTCACATCTGCAAGAGTCAGGGATGTATGCACTCAACCCAAGACTTAACAGACAACAGGCACCCTGAAGGTTACCTTATCCCTAAGGTAACCCAAGGTAGTTCCACCAACCATTAACATATTATCCAAGTGGAACTCCGCCACAACCTATCGGGCAACATCAACAATGGCAACACCCACAGTCATGAGGGATGCCATCGCCGAGACAACAATACCCTTACCTGCAACTAGACCCATATGGCTACTACGTGCAGCAGTCAGTTTCTCCAAGTGACTCTATGGGTCACGCAACCCCACAAAGTCACTACCAAGTTTGGGAGTATCTTAGGACTCCTTCTCCTTCGGGAGACACACCACATGCATACTATCCTCCAAATCCATCTGCCCCTCTCACACCAACAACTCCACTACTCACCGCTCCAGCAATGCACGGGGTATTCCCCACTCAACCGCAACAACCCAAGGTCACGAGGGCTTTGAATCCTTAAGCCACAGTGGGTTCTAATAATCTTACATTGAAGAGACCCTTCTTTAGATCCAACAATCCAATTAAGCCCTCACCATCACAAGCGATTGAGCATCTTAACACCTCCGTACCAAATAAGGTTTCGGGACCCCCTTCAAACCAAAAATTGCGCCTAATGCACATGGTTATGTTAACACATACCGTTACCAACTGGATTAAGGTAGGCCACCTTCTCAAGAAATTCTCTGATCCTGGAAGCCCACTAATTTATCTCCAAGTCGCTGGGAATGAACCTCATAAGGCTCTTCTTAACTCAGGTTCTAGAGTTAACTTAATCTCACATAAATTGTATAAAACCTGGAACCTGCCTCCACTAAAGAAGAGCCATATTCACTTAGAGTTGGTTGACCAGTCCATCACTGTTCCTTTGGGAAAGGTTGAGGACATTGTTACCACTGTGGGTGGTTGGTCATACCCAGCTGATTTTCTGGTGATCCAAATAAACAATGACAAAGGGGATTTCTTGATAATAATGGGAAGGGCATAGCTAAGTACAATAGATGCACACCTAGGAATCCGTAATCTTTCCCTAGAAATATCCAAGAAAAATACTTTTGGAAAGATTGAGAAGAAGAAAGTTCCATGCATTGCATATAATGACATAGGGTGCCATTACGTGCAGAAATCATGGGTGATGCAAAGTTTAACATTACCTGCATGCAATTGGTGTGCACAAGATACTCACATACAAAAGTGCCTATATGCAGCAACCACATGATAAGAGAACACCCAGTGGCTGATGGCTGATCAAGAGAGCAACTCGACAACATGCATGAAACTAATTGAAGGGATAACTAGTGCTTACATTGGAAGCACAGACGCACTAGAGTAAGTTCGTTTCCAACTTCCAGCCCTTAACTTTGAAAACATTAACTGGGGGAAGTTGGAAATTCCTAAGAAATTTAAACAAGAGCCCCTCGATCTAAAACCATTGCCCACCGATCTAGAGTATATGACTCTTGAAAATGGAAAACCAGTAATTATCAACACAAAACTTGTCCTCAAGCAAAAAGAAAGCCTATTGAAAGTGATCAATAAATGGTCAAAGTCCTTTGTCTGGTCATATCCTGAGCTAACTGGAATAGACCCTAGGTTATGCCAGCATAGGATTTACACAGACCCCTCCGTGAAGCCTCGAAAACAACCACAGAGACGATTGAACCCGAAATTGAAATAAGTAGTAAAAGAAGAGATAGAATAACTCCTCAAGGTCAGGTTCATATATCCCATTGCTGATAGTGAATGGGTTAGTCCTCTAGTAATCATGCCTAAGAAGGGAGGTAAATGAACGGTATGTATAGATTTTAGGCTACTGAACATGGCAACATTCAAAGATCATTTTCCATTACCGTTCGTCAACCAAGTCTTGGGCACTATAGTGGGGCATTGCTATTATAGTTTTCTGGATGGGTATAGTGGATATAATCAAATACGAATAGCACCAGAAGATCAAGCCAAAACAACATTCACCAGTCACTGGGGAATGTTCGCATATAAGCAAATGTCGTTTGGCTTGTGCAATGCCCCTACCACGTTCCAACGTTTAGTCCTAAGCATATTTCAACAACAGATAGGAAACGGAGTGGCGAGGTACGCCTACACTCAACCATACGAATATGAGCATTACATGCACGATCCGGTCAAACTCCGCAGACTAAGTGCCTACATGCCTCATGGAACACTTAAGGTTAATCACTTGTTGTCTTCCTAGACTTACTTGTATTTGTCATGGTTGTATGGTTAAATAAGTCTGAGGTATATGATTTTTATATATTTTCTATTTTATCTCCTATGCTTATGAGGTGAAGGGTGAAGAGACTAATTAACTAACTTTAACTAACTAAGTTCTAATTAACCTAGCATCAGTATTCGTTCCCACTTACCGTTCACACCCTGAACCAATGCAACCTTCTGGGATTACCAAATGCTATTCGTTGCTAGGATTACCAAGCGTAACGCACGTGCTCGAAGTGGTCATACTGAATGCACTTAACTAGGAGAGAAGGGTTGAGAGAGATTTAATGAACTAATAAAGAATTTAAACATTAACAATAAATAAACTCCTATTTAGCTTAGTCCATGAACTGCAAGGTTTATCTAAGAAGTTCGTCTTTATTTCCGTACACAAACTTGTATTTAGGTACAATATTTTCTCAAATAAAGATCCGTTCACTATGGAACTCCTACTGCAGGCACATGGAAATTATTCTATCTCTAGAGAGGAAAAACTGCCAGAGTTTCACTACGATTTAGGCCTAAACTGAAAAACAAGGAAGAGTCGCCTCTTATTTATAGATTTGATGATGCACTGCGATATCGCGTACGCAATATCGTGGGGGAAGACATGATATCGCGTATGCGATATCACTGGGGATGTGATATCACGACCCATGCAATATTGCATCCCATCATACCCCCATGACTGGATAAAAGCTCGTCCACAAGTTTCTTACAAAATATTGGGAAGGTATGGGATTATCAACTTGAATGGAACTAATGGTGAATGGGATGACATGTGAACAGATCATCATTACAGAACATGACAAAACTAGTGTTCATGACAACAAGAGTGAACACCTTATACATTGGACATCTGGCCATATTTGGCAGCTGAGAGAGAAGAGAGAAGAGAGAAGAAGTCTATTGCTACCAATGCCAAGGTTGCACCTTTTGTTGTCTATCCGTAAGCATGCCATCCATCTCGTTCCTTGCATTGCTGCTTCAGCACCGATCCATTCCATGTGTTCCCTCTAGATCCAATTTGTTGTTGTATGATTGCCATCTACACACACAACACAATCTCTATATTAGCAAGGGTAAATGAATCACAATGCAGTGGATACCTTGCTTCGGTGAAAGGTACATTGGCTGAGTTATTGTATGCCTGATATGGGTTTGGAGATATATTCATGATGACTACCAAAGATATAGGGGTTAGGAGAAAATCAAAAAAATTGGGTCCGTACCCCCATGACTAATCGCAAACCTCTGGTAGCGATAGATTGGAGAAAGAAAAAGAACAAGAAAAATGGAGAAAAAGCGACAACTATAACGTCGATGAAGTGGATGTCAAGATGGAAATGAACAAAATAGAGTTACTTGCAAAAATGTTAAGGGAAAGAATTTAACTGGTGTACCAAATAGGAATGCCAGTGGGTCCTCCCCAAAGCAGGCTCATGCCCTTAATGCCCTAACAAACCCACATTCAAAGAGTTTGTAGGCTCTGGGAATGTCATTTGGAACAAGAGTTAAAGTCTTAACCACAAGAATTTACCAAAAAGAAAACAATGCGTTAACCAAAATATACACTAATGATACAACCGATAATGAGGTGAGCAATGGAGAGAAGGATGGAGAGAAGAGAATGGAATGGAATCTCAAGAACAAGGTGGTGTACAGCCCCTTGTGTAGTTAATGATTAATGTGACTTAGTAGATCCCATTCCAAGTCCATCCTCAAACAAACCACATCCAGTGACTTCGTATTAATGCATTCAGCCAATCCATCCCCTTGAAGTAATAAGAATGTTTCCACCAAAGAGTCACCAACATTCCAATGAAGTGAAAGAGGAGATAGGAAGTGAGGAAGGGCCTTAGTTAGAGGGAAAATTTTTTATTTTGAGTTCCATAACTAGTACTTGTAGCCCAAGGGATTATTTTTTCTAAGGGGTGTGCTTTGAATTCTCACTTTTTTTTTTGGTTTTATGTGTTTATACGTGAGAACCACACCATGCAAAGACTTATTTTTATTAGCTCAACTTTCCAATAATGGAGCAATGTCGGAATGGGAAGGAAAACTCAAGAAGAAAACATCCAAGCACCCAAGAAAATGGCCAACACAAATGCATCAAGTTCCCTTGAAGTCACACCCTTTTCAATCCTTGAGTTCGTCCTTAGTTTAAGGAATGCCCAGTCACCGATTTGTTATAGTTCTTATTATTGAGAAAGGAATAGTACATTTCCAAGCCATNATGGAAAGATCGAGAAGAAGAAAGTTCCATATATCACATACATTGACTCAGAGGATGATGACGTGGGGGAATGCTCAACATCTCCTACATGCAACTGGTGTGCACAAGAAAATCAGATACAAAGGTGTGTGTATGTAGCAACCACTCAACAAGAGAACACCCAGTGGTCGATAGCTGATCAAGAGAGCAGCCCACCAACATGCATGGAATAAACTAGGGGAACATCTTGTACCCATAGTGAAAGCATACATACATTGGAATATGAGCGTCGCCAACTTCCACCCCTTAACCTGAAAACATCAATCAAGAGAAGTTGGACACTTCTAAAAAATTTAAATAGGCGCTCANAGAAAAGTTAAAGAAATTTGTAAAACAAAAACTTAAAAGAACTGAGGGCCCCGAATGATCAGCATAGGTGGCCATCTCCCCCATGACTGAATGAAAAGGGAGAGATCCAAAATAGCGAGCGCCTATTTAAATTTTTTAGAAGTGTCCAACTTCTCTTGATTGATGTTTTCAGGTTAAGGGGTGGAAGTTGGCGACGCTCATATTCCAATGTATGTATGCTTTCACTATGGGTACAAGATGTTCCCCTAGTTTATTCCATGCATGTTGGTGGGCTGCTCTCTTGATCAGCTGTCGACCACTGGGTGTTCTCTTGTTGAGTGGTTGCTACATACACACACCTTTGTATCTGATTTTCTTGTGCACACCAGTTGCATGTAGGAGATGTTGAGCATTCCCCCACGTCATCATCCTCTGAGTCAATGTATGTGATATATGGAACTTTCTTCTTCTCGATCTTTCCATAAATGTTTACCTTAGATATTTCCAAGGAAAGATCACAGATTCCTAGGCATGTATCTATTGTACTCATCCATGCCATTCCCATTACAATTGGGAAGTCCCCTTTGTTGCTGTGACTTCTATCACCAGGAAATCAGCTAGGTATGACCAACCACACACAGTGGTAACGATGTCCTCCACCAATCCCAAGGGAATGGTGATGGACTGGTCAACCAGCTCTAGTTGAATATTGCTCTTCTTAAGTGGAGGTAAGTTCCAGGCTTTATACATTTCTCATGAGATTAAGTTGACTCTGGAACCTGAGTAAAGAAGAGCCTTATGAGGTTCATTCCTAGCGACTTGGAGGTAGATTAAGGGAGTTTCAGGGTCAGAGAGTTTCCTAGGAAGGTGGCCGACCTTGATCCAGTTGGTAACGGTATGTGTTAACATAACCGTATGCGTTAAGCTCTGTTGTTGGTTTGAAGGGAGCTCCGACGCCTTAATTGTTGGAGGAGCATACATAGACTCAACCGCTTGTGGTTGTGAGAGCTTGTTTGGGCTTTTGGTTATGAAGAAAGGTCTTATCTTGTTGTGGTTGTTAGAACCAGCAGTGGGTTGAAGGTTTACAACTCTCATAGCATTACGTTGTTGCGATTGAGTAGGGAGTTCCCCTTGCATTGTTGGAGCGGGAGGTAGTGGAACTACTGGCGTAAGAGAGGTGGATGGATTCAGAGGATGGTATGTATGTGGTATGTCTTCCGTAGGAGAAGGAGTCCTAAAATACTCTCAAACTTGGTAGTGACGTTGTGGAGTTGTGTGACCCATAGAGTCACTCGGAGAAACTGGCTACTGCACATAATAGCCATACGGGTCTGGTTGCCGGTATGGGTATTGTTGCCTAGGCGATGGCATCCCCCATGACTATATGTGTTGCCACTACTGGTGTTGCCGAATAGGTTGTGGCAGAATTCCACTTGGATAATATGTTAATGGTTGGTGGAACTGCCTTGGGTTACCTTGGGGATAAGGTAATCGATGGGGTGCTTGCCATCTATTAAGTCTTGGGTTGAGTTCATACACCCCAGACTCTTGTAGATGTGAGATTATTGCACAACATCCCTTAGGATGGTCATATTGGTAGATCTTACATCCACCGTCATTGTCTGTATCCGAATCCACAACCTCATCGACGATAGTCATTTTTCCCTTACCCTTCTCACGTGCATGGCCTGAATCTCTCCGCTTTTTCTTATCATGGTCACTACTTCATCCCTCCTTAGACTCCTCTACGATCTTTAGGACAGTTTCAATTTTACTATCTAAGGAGCTCCATATTTCATCTACCTTAGCCAACACTTCTGTTTTTAGCTTTTGAATCGACAAGGTTTTTCTATTCACCAACTCTTCAAGTGGTGACTCATTCTCTTCATCGTAGAATCTCACTCCCCTCTTTCGAAGGGAAGGATCGCGGTTGTACTCTTTTGTGCTTTCTCTTTTCCATAGCTCCCCTTCTTCTTTAGCTACTTTCTCCAACAATCTATGAACTTCATGGGATCTAAGTTTAGATAATCTCCCTTGGGCATATGTCCCAAGGGTTCTCCTAGTTTTGTATCTTAGTCCATCTACGAGGTGGCGTAATTGATCCCATTGTGCATAACCATGGCTCGGGCAACGATGTAGCAATGCATAATATCGGCCCATGGCAGCATCCAAGGGTTCGTGATTACCCTGCTTCCATCCTTGGATCTGCTTATGCAAGTTGGACACTCTAGAGTACATTTGGCATTTATCGTTAAACAATTCTAGCATTGTACTCCACCTCCTAATGGTTTCCAGTTCTAAGGACTGGTACCAACTTTCTGCTTCTTTTATGATTGTCCTAGGAAACAACTTTAATTTCTACCACTCATTTTCAATATTTTGCAAGGCACTGGCATTGTAAAATGCCTGTAAGTGAGTTTGCGGATCAACATTATATCCCCCCTCAAATTGTGAGATATTATTCATGTCCAGTCTCTTGATTCGACTATCTTTTTGATGCCTTGTAGGTATTCTCATAGCCTCCGTAATTTCTAACATACTCCGGGTTGCTAGTAGGGGTTCGTCATGATCATCTCTCTCATGACTTCTATGATGCCTACATGGTTCCCTACTTTCCCTTCTTTCATGCCTTGATTTTCTCGAATGTCCTCATCCTCACTCTCGACTCTCTCATCAAGGTCTCTCATTTTGCTTACCCTTATCCTCACTATTGTGCTCTTTGTGATTGCATCCTAATGTGGAAGGAGAGGGTGAATGATGTGATGAAGGGGAAGAAGAAGGAGAACCATCACCATGACAATGTTTCTTACCTTCTCTTTGGTGGCTACGGCCCTGATCGTGATGACGATCCGAATGCCCATCCTTGTCATGTGCTTT
>MNCI01002788.1:259615-280237 GCA_015680685.1 Gnetum montanum | reverse complement strand
ATAAATGAACTTAACTCCAAAAGTGTAAAAGTTTTCAAACAATTAAAATCAAAGGTCTAGCTCATAAGATGACCAAAGAATATTGAATTTGAAAGATATTTTAATAGAAAAGTAATAAAAATTAATTGAAACTAATGATAAGTAGTCCCAAAATCATGCATAAATCCAAAGAAGCCATCAATGATGTTCTTAAAGATGTGAGGTTTTGTTCAAAGCCATGATAAAAAAACGTTATGCAGTTGGGTCCTTCCCAAAGCAATCTCCTACCATAATGCCCTTACATAAACACTTCTATAGATGTCCATAGGCACATTAGAAGTTAAATGTAGATCATGCATTTGTTCCAAACAACACACAACTACCTTGGTTAGGATTTTTCACTCTACTATACAAAATCATTAGGCTCATAATTGCATGCAGTAATGAGGTGAATAATGGGATAAGAATTGATTGCAAAAATTAGGATGTAAGGTGCTTAACCATGTTCACAATAGATTCTTGTGTAAATTGTCATTAAAATGACCATCATACCTATCTGTCCAAGTTTTAAACCAAGTCCATACCATTAAGAATGGCCTCACATTGATGTGTTCCTTCTTACCTACCATCATGAGTCCATAACAACCACAATGAATGAACATCACTCCAAAAAGAGAAGAAGGAAGGAACAAAGGGCCTTAGTTAGAGGGGTTTCTTCAGGCATGGGTGACATGTCTTTTTAGCCCCATAACTAGTGCTTGTAGCCCAATATTATGTCTAAAGGATGTGCTTTAAATTCCCATTATTTTTTTTCCTTTTCTCTCTTTTTTTTTCTTTTTCTCTTTTTCTTTTTTTGGAAACCACACCATGCAAAGACATGATTTTTGTTTATTGAATAACAATAGGAGTGATGACATGTTCCATGAGGAGTCATAGGCCACAAGAAGGAAGTCAAGAAGAGAACCCAACAAATCCCCTTAAGCTCACACCCTTTGTCATTTCCACTTGGTCTTTCCCTCTTTCTTGAAGGGAAAATGATCATTAATTAATTTAGTTTTATATGATGAGAACCATATTACTTTCATGATAAAGACCTTTTATCTAGAGAAACTAGAGAAATGGAAGATGTGGTCTCACTGCATTACACAATTATTTAGCAAATCATCTTGATAGCATAGGACAAGGACTACTAGCACATGGTGTCAACTTCTACATCATGACTAGTAATATTATTAACAAAAACATAGTAGTCATTCATAAAACATAAAGAAAATGACTCAAGAATAGATAAAATTATAAAGAAAAGAGAAATAATAAGAAATGGAAAACATATTAAGAATTGGAAAATTTTGAACAAATAGAAAAAGAATAAAAATTGTAAAACAAAAAGTGAAAAACTAAGAAGCCATTACAAAAGTTTAGCATGGATGACCATATCCCTCATGACTAAGTTGAAAGGAGAAGATCTGAAAAATTGAACATGCTTGGCCATTAGTTGAGGTGTTGTTGCCACTAGTTACTCTTGATCCTAGAAAAGGTTTAACTTGTTGCATGTTGAATAAAAATCATTTGCCTAGGCTAGTAGGGTGGTAAATTATCATGGCCCCAGATGGAAAAGTTGCATGGATAATATAAGGTTCCTCCCATAGCATTTAGAATTTGGTACGTTACGGTACATGCATGGGGTTCTAGTAGAGGACCTTATCTCTTGATTGAAACTTAACTTTTCTTATTTTGAAGTCATGACATTACTTGTTATGTGCCTTGTGAACTTTATTCAAGGATAGGGCCACTAATTGATTTTCATCTAGCATGTTTAAGTTCATTAACTTTTTTCTTTATACTAGACTTAAATCAAGGTTAACGTCACAGGCCATTAAAACTATATAGAGCTTAGCTTGGATCGAAAGAGTGGGAAGTTTTATGTAAAGTAACTCATAGGGAGAATACATAATAGGAAGTTTCCATGTTAAATGATAATCCCAAACAACTTTGTTAATATTATTGCTCCAATCCTTCCTGTATTTACTAACTGTGTGTGTTAGTATTTGGTAATTTCCATATTGATGACCTTAACTTGATTGTTGGCTTGGGGTGGTATGGAGTTGTTAATTTATGTTTAATCCCCAAGAATTGCATAAGTTTTTGAAAAGTGGCATTGGTTCCATTATTTGAAATTAGTGCCTATGGCACATCAAACCTATTTATAACATTTTGTTGTACAAACAATGCTATCATAGAGGATGAATAGTTGGTGATGGTAGTGATTTTAGTCCATTCAGTGTAATAATCAATAGCCCTGATGATGTATGCCTTTCTATTAGACATAGGGTTGATGGGCACCATGAAGTCAATCCCCTAAAGATCGAAAGGCTCTAGTGATGGAATCCATTATTGGAACCCTTCCATCCATGTGGTTATTCCTCCATCTTTTTGGCATTTTTCACACAAATGAAAGAATTGATGGGCATCCCTAAAGATCATTTGCTAATAATACCTTTCCATGAGGATTTTAATGGTCATCCTCCTCCCACCATAGTGGCCCCCACAAGGGCCTTTATGAGCATCTTGGAGGACTCGAAGCTAGTCTACATCAAGTACATGCCATTGTACCAGGCCATCAACATAACTCTTGTATAAGTTGCCTTTTATCTCCATAAAGTGTTTGGCCTACTAAAGAAACTATTGTTTCCTCTTATGGTCCCATTCATGTGGCATCTCTTAACTAAGTAGGTAGGAGAGTATGTAATTACATGAATTAGAATCCTTGGGATTTTGAACATCAACAACATTGGAAAATATGTGTTTGTCTGGAAACTAATCAAAAAATGGTCCTTCATCCTCTTTGCTATCCCATAATAACCAAGAAAAGTGGTTAGCAATCACATTCTTGATCCACTTTATATCTATCATTGTAAGATTAAACTCTTGAAGAGTCACAAGTCATTTTTTGACATGAGGGCTCATCATTGGCTTATTCATAAGGAATTGTATAGCACTGAGATCAGTGTGCACAAAAACTTAGTATCCAAGCACATGGTACCTAAATTTCTCTAAGGAATACACCACTACCATGGGCTGCATTTTAGTGGCAGTGTAGTTTAGTTATGGATCCACAATGCTTCTACTTATACAATGGATGTAGTATGGATGTTTTTGGTCATTCAATTATGTAGGTACTACTCTTAATACATAATCGAATGCATAAATCATGATATGGAATGGCTTGGACTAGTCAAGTGCCCATAGAATTGGAGTTTCTACAAGTTTTGACTTTAACTATTGTAATGTACTCTCACATCCCTTGGTCTAGGTGAATGATGCATTCTTATTGGTAAGCTCCACTAATGGCTTAGCAATTTTTGAGAAGTTCTCAATGAAGCACCTTTAATAACTTGTGTGGCTAAGGAATGACCTTACATCTTTCACCATCTCAGGTTGTCTAGTTATTCCTTGAATGACCTGTACTTTTTCCAGGTCCACCTTGATCCACTTGTTCGAAATTATGTGCCTCAAGATAATGCCTTTTTAGACCATCAAATGGCTCTTTTGCCAATTGATCCTTAAGTTAGTCTTCACACACCTTTTAAGCACTTATTTAAGGTGGTCCAAGGCTTGTTTAAATGTAGCCCCGTAGGTAGAAAAGTCATCCACAAATACTTCTACCCCTCTATTGATCTGTTATTGAAAGATGTTGAGGACCAATCATTGGAATGTAGCATGGGCATTGCATAGGCCAAAGGGCATCTTTCTATATGCAAAATTTTTTCATGGACTTATGAATGTAGTCTCGGCTTGGTCTTTTGGTGCTATCTGGATTTTTTCATAACCACTATAACCATCCAAACATTTGTAAAAGAAATGCCCTGCTATATTGGCCAACACCTAATCCACAAATGCCAATAGAAAATGGTCTTTCGAAGTCACCATGTTTAACAGTTGAAAGTCTATGCAAATTCTTCATTTGGCTCCTTTCTTTGGAATAATAATGAGTTGGCTAATCCACTCACTATCCACAATTGGGTAGATGAACCAAGTATTATTCTACTAGATGAGCTAAGTAATAATGCTACTGGGACTACTAAGTAAATACGTGTTTATGCTCAAAACTGGTCGTGCTCATTCCACCAACTAATTAATATGCATGAAAATGTAAATATTAACTAAGTACATAAAAATTAAATCTACTCTAAGTCAATTTGCTGCAATGAATATGAATCAATCTCGAACTTATTATTGTTCATGGAATGTGTCCTGGTATAATGCCACTCTAATAAGACATTGTACAACTAACTCAAATCCATACTATGGGCACCCACTAACTATTTTCTAGGATTACAAAAAAAACTACAATAGTTTACCTACACTACTAATCAAATCATAACAAAAAATGTAGTAAGTGCTCACGTATTTATAGGAAAATACAAGCATTGTATCGATGGGAATTTGTTAACACATTTAGCTGCATTGCTGAGGATGCGTCGATAGGGATGCATTCATGAGGATATATCGATAGGGATGTGTTAACACATCTAAGATGTGTTACCTATTAGCACATCAATGCATTTTCATCCACACATATGTAACAATGCATCTAAGATTCATCAATGAGGATGCGTTGATGAGGCTTCATTGACAAGGATGCATCGATGAGGCTTCATCGATAGGGATGCATCAATGAAGTTGCCTGACATGCCATGTCTCATCACTATGTAACAAATAATATAAAAAATATCTAATATCCATGTCCAATTGTCAAAGTTGCACTATGTAATAGATAATAATAAAAAATAATAATAAATAGTCTTCAAAGTCATGATAATCAAATAAAAATAATAACAACAATGATGTAGCTAAAACAAAAAAGTATAACATGTTCAGTAGTAACCAAGATTAAGCCATAGGAGGAGGAGAAGGATCATCATTATTAACATCATTTCCAACACCACTACATATTTTCACAAACCTCAAAGGATTTAGAAGTGATGCTTTTAAGTGCAAATCTTTAGAGACTAGTTTCCAACCTATGAAGAATTTATTCTTCACTCATATTTGCCCAATCGATATCTCCCAAATCCACCCTATCCAAGATCTTTCTCCTGTCTATATCTATCTAGTTAGGTGGAGTGTAGGAAAAATTAGTAGTGGAATTCACCATAGATGCATTAGTGATCTAAGAAGTAAGAGAATCAATAGCTACCACTAATTCCACAAACATGCTAAAGGTATCCTTTATGCATATCCCTTGCACAAACAACTCATACTTACATTGCACCATTTCCTTCTCATGTCTTGACTTCATGTAATTTTCCTTTTCTACCTTGTATATCCATTTGTGAGCCTTTTTCTTTTTATCCTACTCTAACATCCATGCATAGTAGTCTTGCCAATCCCTATACTTGTGAACTAAGAGCTCCATCTTCATGTCCTTCTCGATATTGCTCCTAGCTAGAGCAACCTTCAGTTAGATGGTGCTCCACTAATGGGACCACTTGATCTCCTCTAGGGATAAGGAATTCCTATTGATCATGTGAGCTGCTATGAATTCCTTAAGATCTTTGAAGCTCTTAACTTTTTTTTTTAGTTCCTTGTTCTTCTTCTCCAATGCTATGACATGTTCTCATAAGAACTCATTCAAACATTAGAACTCCCAAAATGTTTATGTACAAGATGAAGCACAATTTGTAACCCCTTCATATAACCTCCATGGAATGCTCTCAACATCATAAGGAAGCTCAAGAAACTCATTGAATTCAATGTCTTGTGAGGGATTTCATTTTACTTTGGAAACTCACACAAACAAAAACATTGAAAACACTTTAAAACTACTAAAACCATGTAGCCAAAAAACATAAAAACACATAAAAATTTAAAAACATAAAATAATGCAAAACAAAAACATTTGAATTACCAACATTAGTAACTATTTGTTGTAGCCTATCAACCATGTCATCCATCATTTCTTTTATGAACTTCATCTTGTATGGGGCCTCCACCCAAGGTTTATGACAGAATGTGGATGTAGATGCTTTTGGAGGTTCACACCCTATAATGGCTATAAAAATTCAACATTATTTGCAACAACATAAAAAAAATTAAAACAAAAAATAAAAATGAAAACATAAAAAAATCCTAAAACATACTAGGAAGATCATGAGATCAGTCCATTGGAGTATGGCCTTCTAAAGGTGAATCCACAACATCTAGAGCCTCCATGAACATTCTTTCCTTAACTTCCTTGCATAATTGCTCCTTCTATGTGGCAACCCTAGTAGCCAACTTCTATTTCCTCTTTACAACAAACCAAAATCAATGAAATAAATAGAATGAGGCAATAAACATTTTTTAACAATAAAAATATAACCAAAAATATGACAAAAATATGAAAAAATTAAAAGATAAAAATTACAAAAAAATATCTACATACCTCCAACATCCTAATTTTCCTTTTTGAGCTTGATCATCATCTTCTTAGGTGCTTGCTGATTAGGAACCTGAATGTTTTCTTTAACATGTGGCTTCTTTATCTTAGTTCTAGCAGTGCCATCTACTTCTGCACATACCATTTTGGCCCTTTTTGCATCACCACGTGTAGCATAGGGCTCCATCCTAATATTTTCAAAGGAATAATCATGTAAACTACTACTATTCTTAGTGGTAATAGATATTGATTCACTCACATCCTCCACAAGTGGGTCTTGGAAACATATCACCTTTATGATGTGTTTAGCCCAAGGCTTGGAAAGTTGGGAAGCATTCCATGACACCCAATTTCCATTCTTCTTCTTCACCAAGAACTCTATGAACCTTCTAAGATATGTGCTAAAGAATTTAAAATGCATGTGGCATGTAGACTCAAGATTATTACTGAGTTTTCAAACTTCATCTTGTATACTAGTGACCAAGAAGATAGCCTAATCAATCCTAGTTCCATCAATTAAAAACTCTTTCATTATTTAATCCTATTGAACCCCTATGATTTTCTTCTATGATAGTAACATGGGAAAATATCTAGAACAGAAAAGAGGGTAAGTCTCATTGCCTTCCTTAACTTCACACTTGCTAAAAGATAACATAGCATCAAAAGGAAAGTTAATTCAATTTTCCATTTCCTCTCTATGGCCCCCATCTATCCCATCTCTAATGAAAATCTTAACACCACTAGGAGGTATGCCAAAGAGATCACTAAACATAGACTTATTAACATTCAAAACCATGAATATGAGTAATGCATTTGGTGATACCCTTATCAAAAGAGTCAATCACATTCAACATCTCAGTATGTGACATTAATGGACTAGGAAACATGAATAAGTTAAAAAAACCTACATCAATGATCCTATGTTGAACATCCATATGAGCTTTTTCTACTAATCATTCCTGTGAGAGGTCTATGTCATCTCACTTAAGTTGAATCTTCTTCTTAGCATGCCTCAAAATGATCATGGTGACTATAGACTCATGCACAGAATCTATAGTACAACATAGTTGACCTGTTAGCCTCATAAATCCATAAAACAAAATAAAAATGCTAAAAATACTGGCCACACTTAAACAACATTCACTAACTAGGCTTAGGCAAAGCTGGAGCTTTAAACTAAATTGTCACACATGTCCCTAGATTTCAATGAGCCCACCATCTATGTGCATGATTAGTAGCTATATGCATTTGGTATATGTGAGAAAATTACATAAGGTACCTACCAAACCCTTCACTAAGCTAGTTAATAACTTGCACTCTTATAATCTTACCTTGCTTAAACTCCTCCAAAGTTGTATGGGCTATCAATAAAGTTTAGTCATTTCTCACCCATCCTCCATGGTTTACCCTATACCTGCAAAGTGAAGCACCAAAAAAACTAGAACAAATAACACTAAAACCTAAAATAGAAAAAATATACACATTTGAAACCAAGCATATGCTTCTAGTAGGTAGACAATTATAGGAGGGTTTTGGAATAGAGCATTTATGCAGTGGCCTAGCATCAAAGTATTCTTGGCATTGTACTACAAATACTTGGACATCTCCCAAATTTGGGATAATTTTCGAACTTCCACCAAATATGATCCATCACTCTGCAATATTTCTCTCTTAGTATTGGGATCATCAACCATGAACTACAAGATGCAACTAGAAGATCCTACTAAGAAAGTCTCCACAATTATGGCTATAACATCTACAGCCAAGTGTGACCACATGATTACACTGTAATTGTAAACTAGGTACATTAGAAATTCTCTGGCACTAGGTCTAAACCAAATCATGGTGTGGTTATCAATACCCAACTATACAAGTCACAAGCATTCACATGTGACTAGATCATAATCCATGGATGATACAATGTTAATATGCTAGCAATTGGTTTAAGTTTGAGACCATTGTCTTCCCACATGGAGCTAATGAAATCTATGTGTATGGTTTAGCTCACCATGAGGTATATGATATCTAATGTTGTGTGGAAATTCTTTCTCCTAGCAAACATGATGAAATGAAAAAAATTTCTAATCCTAAGTCTAAGTAATTACAAGAAATTAAATCTAACTTAGCTTAATGTGATGGATATTTGGTCCTGGTCTACTGTACATGCTATGGACTCATGTAGTCATCACTAGGATTACCAAGTGGTATTATTGAGTGAATCAAGCAATGCCACCACTAGGCTATTAGATAACTATACTTAATGTTCAAAATTAGTTGTATCCATATCGCTTACTTTTGACATGTAAAATAAAATTCTTATAAAGTGATTAACTAGGAAAACTATAAAAATTATTATGAGTAAGAATAAGGAAACTAGGTGGATGCTACAATGATGATAAGTAATCTTGATCTTTATTGTCAATCATGAACTATGTCCAAGTATAATTCGCTCAAATAAAGACACTATATAATTGCTCAACACCACACTATAGGCATACACTATCGCTAACTACGAAATGAAACTGCAAGAGTTCTGCTACTAGTGGAATGAAAACTTATGTAGACCCATGTGTCCAAGTGATGTATTTATAGGTTCCACACATCCCATGATATCAAATTTATGATGATGTAGCTTAAGATAAAATATTAAATAAATGACATCATAGATATGATATCATAGTTACAATATCATTAGTTAAGAAAAATTAACTTTATCATACCCCCATGACTAACTAGAAACTCATCCTCAAGTTAAAACAAAATGAGGATAGAGTCCCTTATAAAATTGGGAGATAGATTTACATGACACTATTTACATGATACTAAATGCTACAATGGTATTTTACAAAACTTAGACATAGTTATAAAACAAAACAACAAACAAAAACTAAAGAATAAGTTGTGCCTAGTGGTAGTGGCTCTTCTATCAACTGTTTACCCTTGTCATTAGGCTTCTAAAATTTATATCTATTAAGAAATGCCTAAAGTTTCTCTTCCTCCATTTTAGGGTCATGCATTATCCATGCTGATTGAGCAATGTGTGATGAAGGTGGTACATCTCATAGACATGGTAGTTGTAGGAACACTTTTTTTTCCTTGATGTACCATGCCAAAAACTAACTTCTTTCCTTTTCAAATGCCCTAGCCTTGGTTCTTAATTTTTGATAGTTAGTAATTCTCCTAGCTATATTTTTTGCAAAATATTTTGTCCCTTGATAGTTGGCCTTAACTACTTCTAATTCAAAGTGTACCACATGTAGCTTCTGTAGGGTATCCTTCCTATCTACAAACTCTTTTTCATACAATGTGTACATGGATGCTACTTGTTATTCAAGCTCATTTTAGGGCCTTCCTACTATTAACATGGCTAGGTTAGCATAATGAATGTTAGCTAGCCTCATGTACTCTATC
The DNA here is from genome assembly GCA_015680685.1 of Gnetum montanum. NCBI lineage: Eukaryota > Viridiplantae > Streptophyta > Gnetopsida > Gnetales > Gnetaceae > Gnetum > Gnetum montanum. The sequence continues at coordinate 270,426 of MNCI01002788.1, read as the reverse complement.
AAATCTTCTATTTACAAGTCTTTATTTTTAATCACCGCATTATGGACATGGGCCATGCTATCCAATATGGGCTGCCAATCTAGATTTTGTGCTTAAATGAAATTGATATAGGCCTTTGCCATCTAGATTTTCTTCTCATTGATTTGTTTGTATGTACCCACTTGATCACAAAAATGTTCTTTAAGCCTCTCATGTCTCTTTTTCTCATTCTACCATGCACTTATTTCAATAGCTGATTTCTATCAAATGGCATGTACCTCCTTCATTGAGAGGGTTCTATTTTCTTGTGCTAGGTAGCTCATATCCTATTGATGAGTGGTGAGGTACCCCTATGCCCAACCATATGAAACACAAGTGTTCATGCATGATCCAATCGAATTCCATGGATGGAACTAGTTGTGGCATCTAGATCATTAGGCTTTGATAGCAGTTCACTATCTTTCCACTTGGACTAGTGGTAGCTTTGTCATGTATGGTTTAGTCCAAAGTGAAGCATATGATGTTATCTAATTCTATGCTGCTCCTAATGATGATAAAGAGATAAATTAACTAAGCTAATGAATAGTGGAAAATAAGATCTAAATTATCCTAACATAAGTAACTATCTCACTTTCCTGGACACATCCTGAACACATATAATGTTATTGGCTACCAAATATTAAGTGTTGCTGGGTTACCAAGTACTATATGTATGCTTGAAATGGTTGTGCTTGTGTTCATTAACTATTGGAGATAAATTGCTCAATTTAAATGCATTAAAGTAAAAAATCATAAAAGCAAAGTGCATTAAAGGAAATATTAATCTATTCTCAATGTTTCAAGGATTGTCAAAAAAAGTTCATTTTATTCCCATTACATTGCTGCTCTCAGGTACATCAAAGCTTGAACAAAGAACTGTACACACTTAAACTCCTTCTGCAAGCACTCAAAAAATATTCTAACTCTAAGAAAAAGAAATAGTAAGAGCTTTGCTACTTTGACTAAGATAGACCAAAAACTAACTAATGAAAAACTATCAAAAATTGGGGCCCATGTGCTATATTTATAGGCCAAGGTATATACCCCAACGTTGGATACCTGACATCGGATCCATACCCTGATGTCATGTATGCGACATCATGAGAAAAGAAAAAATAGTAATAACAAGGCTCCGATGTCAAGGCTCCAACATCAAGGCTAGGCAAATCATGACTCATCATATCCCCATAACTAAATAAAAACTCATCCTTGAGTTAAACAAAATGAGGAACAAGTTCCTTACAAAATATTGGGTAGGTACAGGATTATTGACTGACATACAAATTAACTCAGGTAAAATAGACAAATGTTGAGTGCCTACGTGTATAGAGATACAATTTTTACAACATTGGGTGTCCATGATAAGATGAGGGAACACCCTAGATAATACTGACATCCAACACCTCTTGGTAGTAAAAGAATGAAAGAGAAGATCCAACAATCATGAATGGTCCTCATTGTGTGGTGCTGCTACATCATCCTTGGTGAAGATAGTCCCACTTCCAGTCCATGCTTCCCATTGCATTCACAATAGAATCATGAATTAGTATGCAATTTGTAACACATAGCTATTAAATGCCTTGTCACATTGGTGGTTACACTTTGCTAAGTTATGATTGTGGTAGACTGATTCCTTTGGTAGTGCTAGTGGGAAGGATGATAAATAGGATCAAATAGATAAGCAATATATTAAATTTGAAAAATTTTAACACAGAAATATTTGAAGAGGGTGTAAAAATTCACAACAATAAAAAAGAAAGTACACTAAAAATATTGTGAAGATGTGCACAATTGGATGTCATTGATGGGGTAAACAAAAAGAACTTGATTGTAAATGTGTCTAAGGGTAAATAACTTAACTAACCCAACCAAAAGATATGTAAGTGAGTCCTTCCCAAAGCAGGCATAGGCCTTTTATGCCCTTGCATAATTTCAAACCAAAGAGTCCATGGGCTCTGTAAATGATTACTGGTTATGAAAGGTTAACTACAAAGACCTGAAAGAAAATAACGAAGAATTCTGACACATCAAACCAAGACATCAAACAAGAACATGAAATCGGAAGTGAGGTGAGATATGGAAAGCATAGATGGATGAGAGAGAGAGAGAGTGGAATGGAGTTCCTAATTAAGGTTACATGAAGTCCCTTGTGGATTTTGTGGTTAAATGACTTTAATAGGATCCATCCTTAGTCCAGACCAAAACCAACCACATTCAATGACTTCGCATCAACATTCTAAGACTAGCCCATCACCCTAAGATACAAGAATGTTTCCACAGAACAACCAACATTTCTTATTAAAAAAGAAAAGAGAAGTAGGAAGTGAGCAAGGGTCTTAGTTAGAGGGGACCTTCAAGTATGAGTAACATGTCTTTCTAGTCCCATAACCAATGCTTGTAGCCTATTTATTATGTCTACGGGATGTGCTTCGAATTCCCATCCTTTTTTTTTGAAATGGGGACCACACCATGCAAAGATGTATGTGCTTATTTTTTCTAAGGGGTGTTCTTTGAATTCCCATCTTTTTTTTTTTGTGAAGAGAACCACACCATGAAAAGACTTATTCAACTTCATTTTATTAGTCGACATGGAATGGTAAGAAATCCATGAAAACACACATGCACCCAGACAAACAAAAAGGCACAAAGAATATTGAATCCCTTTGAAGCCACATCCTATTCAAACCTTTGAATTCTTCCCAATTCTAGTAACTACCAAAGTCACAAATTTATTAAAGTTTTATTAATGAAAAAGGGACTGCACATTTCCAAAACTAGGAAAACCATAGAGTTTGTGGATTGGTGGATGTTGTGGACTCACTGCTTGTCCTAATCATCCATAACAAAATTTAAAGCCAAAAACCAGACACCAACAATCAAATAACATGAAAGTACATACCACCATCAAGCAACGCATTACCAATGTACCTAGAACTTATTAACAAAAAATTAGAAAATCACACCAAAAATAAAATAAAAGAAAATATAAAAGAAAGTATAAAATTGTCAAGAAATATCAAATATACTAATGATGGTGTAAAAAAAAATTAGAAAAGATCAAATACATGAAAAAAACATGTAAAATAAAGAATGTGTAAAACAAAAAGTTGTAAAATAAAAAATAGGTGAAAATACTTATTATTTTTGTAAGATATATGCATCTAAGTCATTTTTTTGGTCCATTTTCTTAAGTCTACAACTAATAAGTAGATCCATTATCTCCATGCATCTTTGAAATAATCTTAAAATCTCATTTTCAAGCCACTCGATGTCTTCTAGTTTAGTGGCTACTACATAGACTAGTCTTTGTTCACACTCTTGTTTCTTAGCTTTATTGTGGGTTGTGTTCATATTTTGAATTTCTGGCCCACAGTTGCACCCTTTACTATTAGTAGTGATGCATGGATTCTGTTGTCTTTCCACAACAATAGGTTCATCGTTTATGTCTTGTGTTAGAGTGGTGATGGTTGCTAGCTTTTGTGTAGGGTCAAAGAACATTGGTTGTGAAAAGGAAGGAATTGCACCAGATTGGCATTGTGTTGGATTGGATGATGTGGCCCATGTGTGGTTTGCTTCAGCTTATGGTCTTTCCTCCAAAAGGGGTGTTTCCTACATTGTGGTTGAGGCCCACTAGTATCAGCATGTTTATGCACATTTGTAACATAAGTGGCATATGTTTGTTGATATTGTGGTGTCGAACCTTCCTATGTTGCTAGTGGTGGCATGTGAGTATGAGAATATTGAGGATATGACAAAAGATGAGAGGTGTGAGGTGGTGGCCTCATATAAGATGTTGCAGGATGCTAATATTTGGAAGAGTGTTAGTAGTTTGAGATAGAGGAAGTAGAACCAGTTAGGGAAATAAAGTGTTGAACATAATATCCATGTGGGTTTGGTTGATAGGAAGAATAGGGGTGGTTTGGTGGTGGCCTCCCCCATGACTATGGTTGTTACCACCGTGGTTGATGGTAGTGTTAAGGCTGGTAATAAGTCCCCCCAAGATAGTACGGTTGGTTTTGGGATTATCAAAAATTACTATGTAGAAGAGGAAATCTCCTAGGTGTGTACGTCTATATAAACTTTAGATTTAATGCCCCTACCCAATACTCATGTAGATGCAACAAGACTAGGCAATGGCCCTTTGGATGGCCATATATGCAATTGTCACATCCACCATCATCTTTGGTGGTTGAGTCTATAGCCTCTTCTTCTATGGTCATTTCCCCTTCCTGCTAAAAAGTATTCCTAGCTATTTCTTGGTTCTTTTTCCTCTTTTGTTGTGATCACTTGATTCCTTTTGCACTACTCTCTCCTTTATTATTTCTTTGCAAATTTTACCTTTCTCATTCATTGATTCTAACATTTTATCCAACTTTTCTTTAATCTCAATAATATAATTTTGTATTGGCAAGATCCATTGTAAAATCACCTCATTGAGAGCTACCTCTTTTTTCTCATCATAGATATGGATCTTTTTTTTTTTTTTGAAGAGTTGGGTCCCAGTTATTTTCCTCTACATTCTATCATCTATATAGCTCTCCTTATTCTTTCACCACATTCTTGATTAACTCTTTGATCTGATGGGTTTATAGCTCATACAATTGACTTGGAGCATATGTCCCAAGGGTCTCCCTTGTTTCATTAAAAAGCCCATCTATGATGTGGAAAGTTGCATTTCCTTAGAGAACCCATGGCCTAGGCATCTATGTAGTAGCAAATAGTATCATTCTAAGAACACTTCCAAGGGTTCATGATTTTCTTACTTCCACTCTTGAATTTCTTTTCTTACGTTGGACACTCTCGCATTGGTTTCGTATTTTTTGTTGAAAAGTTCCAACATTGTGGACCACTGGTGAATGGAACTTGGTTCCAATGATCTATACCAACTTTTAGCTTCATTGATTAGTGTCCTAGGAAAGAGCTTAAGCTTTTGCCACCCACTTTCAATGTTGTATAAGGTACAAGCATTATGGAAGGCTTGTAGATGCTATTGTGGATCAGAATCATAACCTCCCATAAACTTAGGGATATTATTAATATCAAGGCTAGGTAAGAGACTATCCTTGCGATGCCTATGAGGTATCTTAACTACCTCCTTAATCTCCATTAGGCTCTTAGTGGCCAACAAGGGTTCATCGTCATCAAACATGTTGTGATGAAAATTTCTATTTCTATTTGTTTGGTTACGACAATCTTGCCTATGCTCATTGTGATGCCTTTGATTTTGCCCTTGGGTTTGATTTCAATCTTTGCCTTGACCCCATAGTGGAGATCTATCTCTATACCTACATTAATCTTCATTAGAACTAGACGTTGAAGAGAAACAGAAAGATGAGGAACTAGAAGAATCACCATGGCTTCTATCGTGATCCCTTGATTTATCTTTTCTAATTTTAGAGGAGGTCCTAAGCCTTGAGGCCCTCCTTGTTCTACAACTTTCTCCATCTCTTCTAGGATTGTTCACACCAGTTGAATGTAGTCTTTGGATGTAGTAAGGGTCTAAATAAGCATAGGAAACACCTATTTGAGGTTATTCACTCAATTTTCTTCAGTATACATCTTATCATTTCTCCTACAAGTGTTCTCATCATACGATACATTATGGGTCCTGTGTGAAGACGACATGGTTTTGTCTGATAATGTGTGTGATTAAAATATTTATATTTTTTTAACAAATAGATTGTTAGTACCTTTACAATGATCTTATATAATATAACTAATCTAGATAACTAGCACCATCCTTGTCAATGGCACTAATGATGAGCGGCAAGGTACCCCTATGCCCAACCATATGAATCACAAGCGTTCACTCATGATCTAATTGAATTTTGTGGATGGGACTAGTTGTGGCATCTAGATCATTAGGCTTTGATTGTAGTTCATTTTCTTCCCACTTGAACTAGTGGTAGCTTTTTCACGTATGATTTAGTCCAAAGTGAGGCATATGATGTTGTCTAATTCTATGCTGCTCCTAATGATGATAAAGAGATAAATTAACTTAGATAATGAATAGTGAAAAATAATATGTAAACTAGCCTAACACAACTAACCATTCCACTTTCCTAGACACATCCTAAACACATATAGTGCTACTAGGCTACCAAACGTTAAGCATTGCTAAGTTACTAAGTACTATATGTATGCTTGAAATGGTCATGCTCATGTTCATTAACTAATGGAGATAAATTTCTTAATTTAAATGCATTAAAGTAAAAAATCATAAACGTAAAGTGCATTAAATGAAATATTAATCTATTCTTAGTGGTTTGTTTTATTCCCATCACACTACTATGCTCAGGTACATTAGTGCTTGAACAAAGAACTATACACACTTAGACTCCTTCTACGAGCACTCTATTAATATTTTAACTCTAAGGAAAAAATAGCAAGAGCTTTACTACTCTAACTGAGAAAGACCAAAAACTAACTAATGAAAAACTATCAAAAACTAAAGCCCAAGCGTTATCTTTATAGGCCAAGGTATATACCCCGATGTTAGATCTAGACCTCAACATCACGTACGCAACATCGCAGCCCTAACATCAAGTACCCAATGTCGTGGTAAAGAATAAATAGCAATAACAAGGATTCAATATCAAGGCTTTGACATCAAGGCCAAGCATATCATGACTCATCATTAATGGATGCTCTCTTCAAGAATTATTTTTGCTTTTCCACAATGGTCAACCTAGCATTGTCTACAAAAAGTTCCTTATTTTCTTCCTATACTATAGTGAGTGCCTTAGCATGTGCATCTATCTATTCTTCTGCTACTAAGACATTCCAAATTTCTTTCATCTATTCATTCTCCATCTACTTATTATGCTCCATGAGGTTATTTCTTTGTTTCATTTTGCATTGCTCTAGTTGGTTAGGTGTGATAAATTGAGTACGATCTTTTTATTCTACCCTTAAGGTTGTGAGATGTTCTTGTAATCTACAAACTTCATTTTCTACATGCTCTACCCTAGTCTCTGCCATAATCAAATTTTCTTTTTTTATGATTAGTTCTAATTGCATTGTAGTGACACCACTTGAAATAATGAAAAGATTTATCATGAATTACCTAGTCTGTAATAGTCAATCGGACACATCCTCATGATTTATAGGAGTCATGAAGGTACCAACTAGCATTTGAGCATCTCTGGCTCTAGAAAGGTTAGCTGGTGGCATAATAAGAACATTGAATGATTCCTTTATGTGATCTATGCTCACTTCGGTGGCTTCTACTGCATCCTAGTGCTACATAACCACAATTGTGGCACCTTCATAAGTTTCTAGCACCACTTGGAATAATGCATCATTCCCAAAAATCTTTTGTGACCATTGGTCCTCTCCTCCTAACTATAATGAACTTTTTCCACTAGCAGGATCTATGAAAACTATGGGTTGGATGGCATTGTTGATAACTTTATGAAAGTTGTCATCTTCATGTGTTCTACAACTAATGGTCTCTATAATTTGTTGCAAATGACTCATTAATGGCTTGTAATCTTGTAGCGGTGGTGGTGGAACTTACTGCTACTATTATTCTTACTGCTATTTTTCCTCTTGTTGTTGATCATTAGGTTCTACTTGCTATTGTTGCATAGTAGTTTGTTTGGTTTCCCTAATGTCTATTTATTTCTTCACCTAGTCCTTCTTTGGTGGTATCAACTTGAGCATTTCATCATAGGAAGCATTCTAAGCCTTCCTAGGAATGTCATTAGTGTACCCTAGGATTCCCACACATGTACATAGCTTCCTAATGAGGCAAGGGAATAGAAGTGTTAACTTCCCTACCTTATTTTCCTCAAAATACCCTTCGATCTCAAGGAAGTAGAGGTATGCAATGCTTGCATTAAATTTTCCCATTAAAATCACACTTCCTCTAGCCACATATGTTGATATTTTGTTCAATCTTTTTGTGGGAAATAGGTTGAAACACCATTAATTTCAGCTTAATACTTTGAATGGAAATTTATTTCTCTACAATTCAAGGATGGAAGCCCAATTGCAGAGGGCAGAAACAGGCACCACAAAAAGACATATTGATGAACAAGTCATAGGGCTTTAGTGCAAGAGCAAGGAGGGGCACTGGGTGGATGTGCAACCGCTGAAGCAATCTACAGACGCTGATCCATCCATCTCCTTCTCTCCTTGATGATGCTGCGAAGGCTTATCCTCCCTACGTACCTGCCACTCCTGTGCTGCTATTTCTGTTTGCCGCGTTGCAGTTTCTGCTCCTCCTGCGCCCTGCACTGGTTTTCATAGCCGTTGGTCTCTCTCCACTGACCGCCACCGAGCCTGCCGTTGTGGCTTTTGCACAGCCGCTGCTGCATTGCCTTCTTCTGCCCCGCCACGTGGCTGTCTCCTCCTGCTGCGTTGTGCCATCTGCCGACTGCCGCGTTGCTTGTGTGTTGCTGATTCTGGCTCGCGGTTGCTCCCTCTCCCGCTGCTACATCACTGTTTCTACCACTCCTCCTATTTCTGCCACGCCATGTTGTTGTTTTTGCTGTGCCTGCCACTGCTGCGTCATCCTTGCCACTGCTGCATCGTCCTTGCCATCGTTGTTTACTTCCTGCCGCCGCTGTTTGCTACCTCCCACGTCTGTTTGCCGCCTGCCACGTCGCATGCCGCTCCTGTTGCACCGTCTGCTACCGACGCGCTACTGTTTCCGCTGCTGTTTCTGTTTGCTGCCACCCTCTATGCTCCCATCATTGTGCCTCCCGCGCTGCCTGCCACCGTGCTGCCTCTGTGCTTCCACTGACTGCCACGCGCCTCCTGCACAGAACGCAACTGTTCCTGCCGCCGCTGCTGTCTTCTCCCGCCGCCGCTACTGTTCTTTCTATCTCACGCTGTCCACCCCTGCCGCATTGATGCTTGTTGCCATTGCCAACAACAAGAGCCCCTCCTGCGCTTTCTACCGTCGCTGACGTCTTGCTGCTTGCCGTGTCACTATCTTCGCCAACCACGTCACTATTTCTAAGCTACCACCTTGCTCTGCGTTGCTACTGCCACCTCGCTTTGTGCTGCCTGCATCGCTGTTTCTGTGCTGCCCCTGACAAGAATATGATGTGCAAAAATTAAAGCGGGGAAGAAACTAGACAGTGAAAGGATTAGTGTGAAGTCAAACGCCGAAAGGAAAATGCGGCAAAAAAGAAATAGATCCGTATTATGGAGCTTTGTAGTGCCTGTGTTTTGGGAAAGCGGTGCAATTGGCGTCAGTTTTGCTTTGAGGGACATGGCAGACACCGAGTTTTATTACCCCCAGAGTCAGAGTGAGAATAGCGTCAGTTCATGGAGCCTTGTGGAGATTCAAATCTGCTTGTGGTGCCGAAACACAGGAAACGCTTAACGTGTGACTGGAGCCGCAGGATGTCTTTTGGAGGAAGAAAGATGAGCGCCTGTGTAATCTTCAAACAAATTATGTTGAGTTGTTAAAGTTCAAAAAAAAGAAGAAGAAAGAAAATAATAATTCTTCAAGCGAGCCGGCCAGCGCTAATCTTTCCAAATTTTCTAAAGTTTTATTACTCAAGGGCTTATATTTTTAATTTATTTGTATTTTATGGGCTGGAATGACCCATAAGTTGTAAAATACATCAAACCTGGCCAAGAAAAGCAAAATTGCCAACACACATCCAACTCATGTACAACTTTCCAGCATAGATACATTGAACCTGGTCAAAGCAAACCCTAGCCAAAACCCTAGCCCAAACCTATAAATACCCTACCAATTCACACAAATTGGAGGAGGGAAGGAACAAGAACAAGGAGGCAAAGAGAAGCAAAGCAAAAGTAGGAAGAAGGAGAAGAAGATTGAAAGAGGCAAAGATTGGAGAAATTGGCGATTCCGAAGGAGGAAAGAACTTGCAATCCTTGGGCGCTCGGCACAGCTGATTTTTGGCCTCCAAGTTCTTCTCACATCGTCACATCATCGTGTCACATTTTTCCGGGGCTAGGCGTTTGACTTGCCATTCACACTTGTGCAACTACGCTTTGACCGGTGCACATTTTTCTAAAACAATATAATACAGTTTCATTATTGCCTCCCATTTACATTGTTTAGTTCTGTTTATGCTTTACAAATATAACTTTGTTCATGCTTCATTTATAATTCAGTACGCTTTATTTAAAATTCGTATCGCCGTTGTCTATATTCCGTTTACATCCTGTTTACGATAACCCCAGCGCTAGCCATAGCTTACGCTCGGGGAAGTCCTTGGTTGATTTGTGTGCAAACCATCCAAGGCACTCTTCCTTCGTTCCCTTTTTTAGCTTGCTCTCAAGCGAAGGCAGGGTCTGCTGTGGCTGCCCAACGATCTCTCGATGTTTGTTTCCCTTCCATCCTTACGCCGATGATTTAGGTCAATACAGTTTTTGGTGCTAGAAGAAGGGACACTTTCTTGTTATTGATTAAAACCTCACTCATCCATCTTGCCCATTTGAGTCTCTTCATCCCTGTTAATCACACTAAGCTTGTGTCACCCTACACTACAACTGCTTACGATCCAACTCCATTCGTCTATCCTAGTCCATTCACATTTATCATGGAATCTTCCCAAGTCAACCCAGTAACACTACCAATTGCTTCAAACCCTGTGACTGCTACGGAATCCATAACCGTCACTGAACACATAAATCCTCAAGGCCCTACATGCCAATCCCTCAGGCTACAAGGCAAAGGCCCTATTCATGCAACTCTTACACCTGAACAGTATAATTTTATCTGTGTCAAAATCCAAGCCAACCTACCCATTGATCGTATGAAGAGGGAAGCTAAGCGAGAATATGAATTCATCCACAAAGGAGGA
>MNCI01002788.1:227052-255286 GCA_015680685.1 Gnetum montanum | reverse complement strand
GCCATGACATGAAACTAGCATCCAGAGTCCACTAAGACTATAAACTAGTTTGCCTCTTCATAGTCCGCCATGACTATAAACTAGCAATGCACCATCTGCTACGATGCTAAACTGGCACCGTCCAAGGGGTTATGACGTGAAACTAATCCACAACAGTCTGGTAAGACTATAAACTAGCGACATCATTGATGACCAGGAAAAATTGGAAAAGATCTGTTGTTGCAGTTGGCTGTTTCTATTCCACAAAGACGTGTTGCATGATTCATCCCATGGGGCCTAATGAAATTGATGCTGTTCATGATTCTGTTTGCTTTGAAAGTTGCACGTGGTGACTCCATCTCCTTGTTTGAAGTGTTTAGCTGATTGTTTCATTTTTGGTTTTCTTGTCTTCTTGGAGTTGTGTTTGCAGGATGACACTTCTGAGGCGTTCGTGCATAGATGCACTTCATCATGACGACAAGGTATCACGTTTTTCCTGATGCACACGACTGGGTTAATCAATCCATTCATAAGTACATTCCCGACTCCTAATACATTTCCTATTCTCCATCATGACTCCCTTATCCTATTCGATTACATCCCCCTCATCTCAAAACTCTTGGTACACTGTTGCACACTGTAGCTCTCTAAGCAGCTGCGATACAAAACACAATACATAGTACAGGATGCAAAATGAAAATGCTCAAACACGAGCATGGCACAAAAAGCAAGCTCTTTCAAAAAGACCAAAAAAAAAGAACAAAAAAAATGATCAAAGAGCAAAATGAATGGAAAAGGTCTTCAAGACCCCATTGGCATCATAAACAAAAGACTATTGGCCATTCTCATACAAGCCCCAGGCGAGAAGGCAATTGTCTTTAAAAAAATAGTTACACTTGTGTCTCAAAGAGACCATGTTGCACATCATCGCGTGGCTTTGGCTCTTTACAACGGGCCCCGCAAATACTCTATAAGAGTCCCGTTTCTCCAAAGAACGCACCTCCTATCTCTTGGTTCCGAGTCTGCCGAAAAAAACTGGCTGTTGACAAGGACCAAATGACATAACTTGTGCATAAGAGAGCATTCCCCTCCCACAAATCCCAGCAGCAATCATCGTCCTTAACCTCCTAGCCTCCCTGGTTACAACTGATTCTCTTGCACCTTGAACCACATTCCCTCAATCCCATGTACTTTTGAAAACGGTGCGATAACATCCAGCTAGGGGTTGATGGTTAATGTTTGATGCTTTGTTTGTTCATGGTGTTTGCACTTCTTTGTCGACGCCTCTCGGGTGGATTCCTCCAGATGTCAACAAAGAGGGGCCAATGAAACACCATTAATTTCAGCTTAATACTTTGAATGGAAATTTATTTCTCTACAATTCAAGGATGGAAGCCCAATTGCAGACGGCAGAAATAGGCACCACAAAAAGACATATTGACGAACAAGTCGTAGGGCTTCAGTGCAAGAGTAAGGAGGGGCACTGGGTGGATGTGCAACCGCTTAAGCAATCTGCAGACGCTGATCCATCCAGCTCCTTCTCTCCTTGATGATGCTGTGGAGGCTTACCCTCCCTACATGCCTGCCACTCCTGCGCTGCTATTTCTATTTGTCGCGTTGAGGTTTCTGCTCCTCCTGCGCCCTGCACTGGTTTTCATAGCCATTGTTCTCTCTCCGCTAACCGCCGCCGAGCCTGCCGTTGTGGCTTTTGCATAGCCGCTACTGCATCACCATCTTCTGTCCCACCACGTGGCTGTCTCCTCCTGCTGCGTTGTGCCGTCCGCCGACTGCCGCGTTGCATGTGTGTTGCTGATTCTAGCTCGTGGTTGCTCCCTCTCCCGCTGCTACATCACTGTTTCTGCCACTTCTCCTATTTCTGTCATGCCGTGTTGTTGTTTTTGCTGCGCTTGCCACTGCTGCGTCATCCCTGCCGCTGCTGCATCGTCCCTGCCATCGCTGTTTACTTCCTGCCGCCTCTGTTTGCTGCCTCCTGCGTCTGTTTGCCGCCTGCCACATCACTCACCGCTCCTATTGCACCGTCCACTACCAACACGCTACTGTTTCTGCTACTATTTCTATTTGCCGCCACCCTCTATCCTCCTATCACTGTGCCTCCCGCGCTGCCTGCCACCGTGCTGCCTCTATGCTTCCACTGACTGCTACACGCCTCCTGCACAGAACACAACTGTTCCCGTCGCCGCTGCTATCTTCTCCCGCCGCCGCTATTGTTTTCTGCTGCCACCGCTACTATTCTTTCTGTCTCACGCTGTCCACCCCTGCCGCACTGATGCCTGCCGCCGTTGCCAACAACAAGAGCCCCTCCTGCACTTTCTACCGTCGTTGACATCTTGCTGCTTGTCGTGTCACTATCTTCGCCAACCATGTCGCTATTTCTGAGCAGCCACCTTGCTCTGCGTTGCTGCTGTCACCTCGCTTTGTGCTGCCTGCATCATTGTTTCTGCGCTGCCCCTGACAAGATTATGATGTGCAGAAATTAAAGCGGGGAAGAAACTAGACAGCGAAAGGCTTAGACATTACTGTGTGAAGTCAAACGCCGAAAGGAAAATGCGGCAAGAAAGAAATAGATCCGTATTATGGAGCTCTGCAGTGCCTGTGTTTTGGGAAAGCAGTGCAATTGGCGTCAGTTCTGCTTTGAGGGACATGGCAGACACCAAGTTTTGTTACCCCCAGAGTCAGAGTGAGAATGGCGTCAGTTCATGGAGCCTTGTGGAGATTCAAATCTGCTTGTGGTGCCGAAACACAGGAAACGCTTAACGCGTGACTGGAGTCGTAGGATGTCTTTTGGAGGAAGAAAGATGAGCACTTGTGTAATCTTTAAACAAATTATGTTGAGTTGTTAAAGTTCAAAAAAAAGAAGAAGAGAGAAAATAATAATTCTTCAAGCGAGCCGGCCAACGCTAATCTTTCCAAATTTTCTAAAGTTTTATTACTCAAGGGCTTGTATTTTTAATTTATTTGTATTTTATGGGCTGGAATGACCCATAAGTTGTAAAATACATCGAACCTGGCCAAGAAAAGCAAAATTGCCAACACACATCCAACTCATGTACAACTTTCCAGCATAGATACATTGAACCTGGTCAAAGCAAACCCTAGCCAAAACCCTAGCCCAAACCTATAAATACCCTACCAATTCACACAAATTGGAGGAGGGAAGGAACAAGAACAAGGAGGCAAAGAGAAGCAAAGCAAAAGCAGCAAGAAGGAGAAGAAGATTGGAAGAGGCAAAGATTGGAGAAATTGGCGATTCCGAAGGAGGAAAGAACTTGCAATCCTTGGGCGCTCGGCACAGCTGATTTTTGGCCTCCAAGTTCTTCTCACATCGTCACATCATCGTGTCACATTTTTCCGGGGCTAGGCGTTTGACTTGCCATTCACACTTGTGCAACTACGCTTTGACCGGTGCACATTTTTCTAAAACAATATAATACAGTTTCATTATTGCCTCCCATTTACATTGTTTAGTTCTGTTTATGCTTTACAAATATAACTTTGTTCATGCTTCATTTATAATTCAGTACGCTTTATTTAAAATTCGTATCGCCGTTGTCTATATTCCGTTTACATCCTGTTTACGATAACCCCAGCGCTAGCCGTAGCTTACGCTCGGGGAAGTCCTTGGTTGATTTGCGTGCAAACCATCCAAGGCACTCTGCCTTCGTTCCCTTTTCCAGCTTGCCCTCAAGCGAAGGCAGGGTCCGCTATGGCTGCCCAACGATCTCTCGGTGTTTGTTTCCCTTCCAGCCTTACGCCGACAATTTAGGTCAGTACATAGGTGATATGTGCCAATTTTAAAGTAAATTCTCTCTTCAAGAGTTAGTTCAATTTAATCCTTGTCATTGTTATCATATGCTCTTTGCAAACATAGTTTTCTTGTATATGTATCTAATCTACTAGAAAGATGTTCTACTTTTGTCACTTCATTGGGCACATTAAGGACTTCAGCTATCGCCTTTATAGAATAGGATACTAAAATACCTTCGATGTTAACTATTGCATATTTTCCTTTGTTAGGCCAAAATTGATATGCCTTCCCCAAATACCATTCCTCATTGTTTGTGAGTGTAGGTCATCATAGTGATGCTTGGAGTTGCGTCTTCACAATTTCTGGAGTAAATTCTAGGAATGGACCAAAGTTGAGCTCTATGATCACTATGGACATGATTGTTTTCTCTTTGATGGCTTAGAGGCAATCTGATAAAAGCCTGAGGTGATATCCTTGTGCTGGTGCATGTGGATCTTTTTCCTCTACCTAGGCTATCCTGTAGTAAGAGTTTCTTAATGGAGACTAAAGGATTAAGCCTCATGCTGTGCATGTTCTGCTTATGGGATTTGTTCCCCCGTTCAACCTCATCCATGGCCTCTTGGCCTTTTGCTTGCTAGCTATGAAGGTCCTCCCATTTCTCCTCTTTTTGGGACCATCTATAATCACCAAGGGTTTGAAAATTATTAAAATGTTTAATCTAATTCTTAATAACTCTTTCCTTTCCCATACCCTTTACTAGATCAAGTTCTTAACTTATTATGATTGCAAAGTTAGAAAAATCTTCAAAAGTAACCCTTTATTTACCCTTAATAGTTATCTATTTTACTCTTATTTATGGCTTATGATAGTTGGTATGGTTCATTAAAAGGATTATGTAAGTGTTTTTGGCTTTAGTGTGATTGATTTTTGTTAAAACTTTTCATTTTCCTTTCCATACTTACACTTATAATACCTTTTAGGAATTAGAAAATTCTAACTCAAATGTTAGTGAGCATGCTTCCATGACTAAGTTAAGAGCTCCATGATCAAAAAGATTCAAGAGTCTCGGAAATCGAAGCTATGAGGATGGAGTTATAAGCATTTGAAGTTTGGAGTTAGAGCTCTTGGTTTAAAATAAAAAATGGCAAAGCTCCTTTAGCTTCAAATTTTGAAAATGAAAATTTCGCTAAGTCCCCCAAGCTATTGTATGCGTGAAAATGGAGTTATATATACTTTTTTGTATGCGTGATATTGTAGATCTGATATCAAAGCTATGATATCACACCAGAAATTTTCAAATTTTTTGTTGATTTTTTTTGGAAAAAAAATGAATCAGTTGGAGTGTATGGAAGAGATAAAACATGTCCAAAGGGTCTTGGGATGTGAATGATGCATATTTTTCAAAAATTCAATGTAGAAAATGCATAAAGAAGGAATCTTAGACTATGAAAGTTCATTAAGTATTTTGGATGGATAAGAGATGGGTTTGAACTCTTGTTGTATGAAAAAATGTATTGAATTAGTAAGGAAAGTTTTTACTAACATTCATTATTGTTGGAAAGCTCAAGTAGATGTAGAATCACTTTCCAAGTATAAGATACCACAGTTATACAAGTAGGTCCTCCCCAAAGAAGGCTACAGCTCTTAATGCCCTTGTATAACCAAACCTAAAAGTGTCCTTAGGCACTCAAGGAGTTGAATGTAATGCATACCTATTTAGCAAAACACACATGTTAGTAGCACCAAGTTGGGAAAATTACACTATATTATACAAAACCACAAGTTATGATTACATATACAGTGAGATAAAATGGACCTAGAAGGAATTGCAAACATTGGGACATGAGGAGTCTTACCATAGGCATAATGAATTCTTGTGTTTTATTAGTGGTTAAGGTAATCATTAGCCTTTCTGCCCAAGATTCAAACTAAGTCTAGACCACATTCCAATGACATTGCATTATTTCACCTCTCAGATTCATCACCAAAGATAATCAACATTATAAGAAGCATTATCACTTGATGTGTTGTCCAAGGGAGGAGTTTATTCAATGTACTTTTTACTTTTTTTAGATTTCTAAGAAGTTACCTACCTTCAGGCATGGATAACATGTCTTTCTAGTGGGATCCCCAAAAATTTATTCTTATGCATTTATTTTATTTTTAACTATATCAACCTTACTAAACGACTACCTATAGGCATGAGTAACATGTCTTTCTAGTGACATGGTAAGACAACACTTACTGTACTCTTACTCCAAGTTTTCATTAGATCTACAAGGACATAATAAAATATTAACAATACGATAGAACTCATAGTAACAATATGAGAATACCTACAAATCCCCTTGATGTTGCACCCTTTAGATTCCAACTTGGTTCTTGACTTTTCAGTCCAAGCATAATGATCACAAGTTTATTCTTAGTTTGATGATGGAAAGAATATTGTTATGGCCATGGTAAGAACCTCTCATTAATGGAATGAATGGATGGATGCTATGGTCTCATTTTTCAAATAATCAGTCCCTTATGACTTGATAACATAGAAAAATCTTCACCTTATTAGACTACATCTTGCCTTATTCTTTATGTGTTTAGTAGTAATCAAAAATATTTACAAAAAAATAAAAACAAAGTATGAAAAAGATGAAAAAGATAGTAAAAATGGAAAAAGATGTAAAGAATGAAAAATGTTAAAGAATGGGAAAATGTGAAATAATTAAGATATTATTAAATAATTAAAAAGAATGAAAAAATGAAAAAATATATTATTATTAAAAAATGTGGAAAAGTAAAACAAAAGTGAAAAATTTAGTAAAGTACCTACATGTCCAAATGGACACCCCCACGACTATCATCAAAATTGGTTAAAAAAAAAGAGGGAATAGGTGGAAAACAGTTGGATAGATTAGGTAGATTCCTTGGGATGTTCATGATAAACTTTGGCTTGTTAAATGTTAACAAAAATGAGCTTATGAGGGCAAGATGGGTGATATATGTGTAAGGCACCTGATAGATAAGTTGCTTCAACAATATATAGTCCTTCCCAAAGTGTTTGAAATTTGGTTTTTTGTGGCACATGATTGGGATTATAGTAAAGGACATTATCTCCCAGTTGTATTATTACTTTTCTTATCCATGCATCATACTTGTGTTTAGAGTAATGCTTATGGAGCTCATTATGCATTAGTGCTACAAGCCTCTTTTCATCTAAAAGATTTAGATTCATGAGATATTCTTGCTGGGCTAAGCTCAAATCAAGGTCAAGTTAACTAACAGTAGCTAAGGTTCAAGGCTTTACTTAAATAGAAAGTATTGGTAGTTTTCCATAAACTAGCTCGTATGGGAAGTATCCTATGGATAATTCCATAATGTCCTATAAGCCCATAGAGCATCATTAAGTTTAGTACTCTAATCCTTCCTAAACTTACTAACCATTCTAGTTAAGATTCCGATGATTTCTCGGTTAGTGATTTCTATTTGACCATTAGCTTAGGGGTGATATGGCATAGTTAGTTTATGGTTGACTCCCAATTGTTGCATGAGCTTCTTAAAGGTATCACCTATAAAATGAGTTCTATTATCATATATGAGCTATCTGGGTACTCCAAATCTATTCACCACATTCTATTGGAAGAATTTGGCAATGCTCTTGGCTATATAATCTTTAACTATTGTTGCCTCTACCCACTTAGTATAGTAATCCACAGTAATAATTATATATGCTTTTCCATTTAACATTGGTGTTATGGATCCCATAAAATCAACTTCCCATATATCAAATGGCTCCAAAGGCTCTATCCACTACTGTGGTTCTTCATTTCTGGTCATTATTCCTCCATCCTTTTGACATCTATCACAAGACTCTACAAATTTGTGGGCATCTCTGAATAATGTAGGCCAAAAGTAGCCTACCATTATTAGTTTGAATGTTGTTCTATACCTTGCATAGTGGCCACCACATGGGCCTTCATGGACATCCTGTAAGACTCTCTATTCATCACACTCTAGCATACACCATCTAACTAGTTCATTTGCACAAATCTTGTCTAGACTACTATTGATTTCCATATATCATTTTGCTCTATGAAGGAACTGTTCTCAATGTTTCTTACTCCAATTAGCAAGAAGCTCTTGTGTTTCCATGTCAAATTTACAGCCTTTACTATTTTGATAAATAGGTTCTCATTGGGAAACTAGTTAGATAAAGGTTTTGCTTGATCTTGGGCATTCCAATTTAGCCTTGATAGATGATCAACTACCACATTTTCTATGTCTTTTTTATCAATCATTGTGACATGAAATTCTTGCAAAATAATGAACCATCTAATTACTCTTGGACTAACCATTGGTTTATTCATGAGAAACTAAATGGCACTATGATCAACATGGACATAGGTCTAATACCTAAGCACATAAATTCTAAAATTCTCAAGCGCATACATCACAGCCATCAACTCCTTTTCTATTGTGGTGTAGTTTAATTGTGCTCTGGTGATGCTTCTACTGGCACAGTGTATATAATATGACATCTTATGATCATCTAGCTATGTTAGTACTATACCATGTGTATAATTGGAAGCATCAGTCATGATGTGAAAAGGTTTGGATCAATCTAGAGCTTGAAGGATTGGTGTCTCAACTAGTTTTTGCTTTAGAGCTTCAAATGCCTTTTCGCATGACTCTGTCCATTCAAAGGGTGCATCCTTCTTAGTGAGTTTCATGAGTAGTTTTATAATCTTTGAAAAATTATTTATAAATCTTCTATAATATCTCATGTGGCCCAAAAATGATCTCACATCTTTTACTATCTATGGACTTTGAGCGATATTCTATATGACTCAATTTTTCTTAGGATCTACCTTAATACCTTTTTGGGAGATTTTATGTCCCAACATTATACCGTCTTGGACCATAAGATGGCTTTTCTACCAATTGAGCCTGAGATTGATTTCCACACATTTGTTTAGTACCTTCTCTAACCAGTCCAATGCTTGCTTGAAATCTAGCCCATGTGTCAAAAAATCATCCATGAATACCTTGACATCATTTCCAATATGCTTTTGGAAGATTCTTAGTACCAATCTCTGGAAGGTGCTTGGCACATTGCAAAGACCAAAGGGCATTTGCATGTAGGAAAACATTTCCCATGAACTATGAATGTTGTTTTCTCCTAGTCTCCAGGTGCAATGTGGATCTGATATCCACTATATGCATCTAGAAAATTGTAATACTCATGTTTTACGATGGTATCTAGAACCTAATCAACAAATGACAAAGGAAAGTAATCCTTGAAAGTAGTAATGTTCAACATCTGAAAATTAATGCAAACTTGTCATTTGCCCTTCTTCTTTAGAATAATCACTAAGGGACTGATCCATTCACTATTTTTAATAGGATAGATGAATCCTACCTTTAGCAATTTCTCCAACTCTTGCTTGACTACTTATTTTAGTTTGGGATTGAACTTTCATTGGGGTTGGTTCCATGGTTTAACTACTAGATTAGTATACATTCGATGTTGACAGATTCTCAAATCAATTCCTATGATCTCATCGTAAGACCATGCGAATGTAGTGGGCCATCTATTAATGATTTCCAACAACTTCCTCTTTTTTTCTTCTTTTAGATTGGCATTGATCATTACCAACTTCTTATTATTTAGGAAAGAATACTCTAATGTTGCTATTAGGGCTTTTAATTCTAGTGGTTCTTGCTCCATAGTGTCTGGGATGTCCAATTGTCCCTAGAATATCTCTTCTTCTTGACTTATCCATGGGTAGGAGTGTCTTCTCTGTAATTGTTCTAACTTATCAACCTCTTTAACATAGGTACTAACAATTTTCTGTACTAGTTCCATGTACTTTTTGGATTGAGTTTCTTCATTTGTGATCAGCCACTAGATGCCTTCTTGTTGTGTGGCTACCACATATAGACATTTTTTCACACATATTTCTTCTATACATTTATTTCATGTCTTGGTATCTCCTCATCTAATGGCCCATATTTTCTGCACACAATTACATCCATTATCATTGTGTGCAATACATGGAACTCTATGTCTCTGTATGATACTGGCTATGTCTTCCTTGGATATCTCCAAGGAAAACTCATGAATTCCAATCTTAGCATCAATAGTTCTAGGCAAAGCTCTTTCCATGATAATTGGATATTTGCCCTTATTTTTACTAACATGAATTACTAGACAATCTATAAGGTAATACCAGCCACTGATGGTGGTGATCACATCATCCACTTGTTAATTACCTAATCCAAGGTTTCTTCCTCTTGGGTATCACAAAATCTTACATCTCTTTTCCTGATAGATGGGTCTCTATTATATTCTTCTACTAATTCTCTCTTTCTAAACTCACCTTCCTCCTTTTCCACTTGATCAATCAATCTCTGTATATGATGGACAAACATCTCTAACAATCATTCTTGGGCATAAACCCTAAGGGTCTCTCTAGTCTTGTTTTGTAACTCATCTACAATGTGCTTTAACTATTCCTGTTGTAAGAATCCATGGCTTGGGCATCTGTGTAGTAATGAATAATAATGCCCATTGTTGCATCAAGGGATTCATGGGTTCCTTACTTCCATCCTTGGATTTTTTTCCGCAAATTGAATAATTGTGAATAAGTTTGATATTATCATTGAATATCTATAACATGGTACTCCATCTTTTGATTGATTTTGGTTCAAGTGATCTATACCAACTCTCAACTTCTTTCACAAATTTCCATGGGAACAACTTCAATTTATGTCTTTCACTTTCAATATTTTGAAAGTTGCAGGCATCATGGAGTTCTTGAAGGTGGTGTTAAGGATTAGCATTATAGCCACCCTCAAATCTAGGAATGTTATTCATATCTAGCCATTTTATACGGCTATCCCTAACATGCCTAGTTAGAATATAAACAACTTCCCTAATGTTGATCATGCTTCAAGTAGCCAATAGGGGTCCATCTTCATAATCAAGTTTTTTGGCTCTATTGTAGTGATGCCCCCTTTGGTGCTCAAGGCATTCTTGATCTTCTCTCTTATCCTTGTGTCTTCTTCATTCATAATCTTCATCTTCCTCATCTGAATTCCTCACATGATAGTCATGGAGATCATGAGTCCTTCTCTCCTCTCTATCATGGTCTAAGTGCCTTATCCTTCTCCTATCAGAGTCCATTGATAATCATGAAGATGAGGATGAGGCAGTAGGAAAATAGTGCCAGCTTGTCCTCCTTTCATGACTTCGTTATTCTTCTTTGTAGGACCTAGCAAAAAATCTTGGCCTTGAGTTCTGATTATACTTTGAGTCAATTGCCTCCCTATTAGGTATTTCCACTAGGGTGGAATGTAGTTGAACTTTGACAGGTTCCTTCAATCAGATGATAGGTGTTTGTGAATGGACCTCATGATTTCAGTGGACTTGCTTGATGATGAATGTGTCACCATCAATCTCTTCTAAGACAATAGAAGAGTTGACTTTCTTTCCTTTATCATGGACATGTTTAAGCTCCATAGCAACATCTCTCTTAACTTGCTCCTTAGTGCGCTGATAGGTCCATGTAATGTGTTTGGTCACATGATATCCATCAAGTGCTTTACTTAGATCCATGTCCCTTAGACTTGTTTGAAGCATGATGAGTGCTAAGCACTTTAGAGGTAGAACAATGTTACCTTGAAGATCTCTCCACCTTAGTTGCCCATCTTGGTAAAATATGTAAGAAAAATCAAGATAATAAGAATCATGATAAGCATAAGAGATTCTTGCTTTCATTGGCATACTCTGTTCTTCTTCATCACTGATTGTATCATTGCCTCTTTTTGTCTCTTTGGTAGGTGATGATGTATCTTTGTTTGAATCCATGTTGTTGGTTAAGATGTTTGGTTAAGTGTGCTTACTTTATAGTTATTGGAAGATTATGAATTTTAAATTTGGATTCTTGATACAACTAACTTTATAAAATTAATTACTCAGAATACATTAACTTGTCCTTGACAACAACACCAATGATGAGCAGTGGAGTAATCCAACACCCAACCATACAAGTCACAGGCATTCACACACAACCAAATCATAATCCATGGATGAGGTAATGTTAATATGCTAGCAATTGGTTTAATTTCAAGATCATTATCTTTCCACAGGGAATTAATTAAATTTATGTGTATGTTTTAGTTCACCGTGAGGTATATGGTATCTGATGTTGTTTGGCCATTCTTGCTCCTAGCAAACATGATGAAATGAAAATAATTTCTAATTCTAAGTCTAAGTAATTTCAAGAAAGTAAATCTAACTTAGCTTAATGAGATGCAATATCCAATCCTTGTCTACCGTACATGCCTTGGACTCATGTAGTCATCACTAGGATTACCAAGTGGTATTACGATTGAGCAAATCAAGCAACACCACTGCTAGGTTACTAGATAACTACACTTAGCACTTGAAACTAGTCATATCCATACCACTTGCTTTCCCTAAAACTAGTAAAGCTAGGATAAAAATGATGAGCATAAGTTTGGAAAAAAAATCCAAATCTCCACCATAAGATGCATAAAAATCCAAAATTCACTACCACCAAGATCGAAAAGCCTAAACCTTTAATTTAGTGTAATTGAAATGAAAAATTTCAACTAGATCAAGCCTAGAGATGGAAAAACATTTTCAAAAATTTGTCAAAAATCAAAAAAAAAAGTGGAGGATTATTACTTAGCAATCCTCAATGAATATCCTTCACCTACAAAAGGATCTAGAAGCTTGGCAACAATATCGACTCATTGATCTAGTCTTCTTTACCATGGTGGCTGAGATTTGTGCATTCTATTGTAGAAAAAAGCCCAAAATCTCCTCCTCTACTACAACAGAATTAAGTATAGGATTGGATAGAAGCCAAGATTACTAGAACAATGTTGGAAATTTGGTTTTCAATCAACACTTCAAATCCTACATGCCACACTTAGGATATTGAGAAGGAAACTAGCTCCAAACATTAATTTCTCATGCAAAATCCTCTGACAATGCCTTACAGATTCACCATGAAATCCTCTATATTCCAAGAAATATCTTTTACATGTTATGGTTGGAAAATAGATGGGGAAATAGGCCTTACACATTGAAATTTACTTAAGACTCTAACTTGAGATTTACTTGACCATGTGTGGGCCCCACAAGACTTGAAAAATAATACTAAGATGCCTTACACATGAAGCCTTCACAAATCTTCTCCCTTGCCAAAACTACCTATACCCTACTTGGTAGGCCCCCAAAAAACCTTTACAAATTCCAAAAAAATTCTAAGTTAAAATCCCATCCAAAATAGCTCAAAATGGAGGTAAGAGTGTCCACATGTTGGGGATTCAACTCCCACACACTATGGCAACATGTGGGGTAGCCTATGAAGCCTCACTAATTCTTAAATTGATCCATAAAGCTCATACCTTATCTAAAATGGCCAAAAAAAAACTTCAAATCTCTCCCCATAGCCTAGATGTTATAATTAAAGCCTAGAAACACCAAAAACCTAGTTGAAAACCCTCATAAACTACCAAGCTCAATCCCCTATGTTGGGAATTAAGCCCCACATGCAAGCACAACATGTGAAGCAATGTGTGAAGCCTACACTAATAATTAACATGTAAAAATTGCTCATAAGTTACGTGGTGGGCCTCACAAGACCAAGGGTTGAAAACTAAGCAAGATTTTGATCTTTACAAGCTACTAAAACTGAGTTTTAATTTGATACATTGGAAACCCTAGTCCCACACATTGGGCAGACATGTGGATTATTGTGTAGACATCAACAAGCCTTTAAATTGGTCAATGTAGCTCATACTTTGCCCTAAATAGTCTCAAAAACTATAGATCTCTCTTCTAAACCTTGGACACTACCATAAGAGCCTGGAAAGCCAAAAACTTAGTCAAAATCTTCCATAAACTCACATACAAGTTCTACATGTTGGAACATTGAGCCCCACACACATGGGCCAACATATGACATCCATGATAATAATTAACAAGTTCAAAATTACTCAAATACTACTAAGATGGATTCCACATGCCAAAGACCTCATTCAAAGTGGTCATAGGCTACCTTAATGCATTTCACAAGCCTAAGACCTACTATAAACTATTCAAATGCTAGGAATACAAATCCCACATGCTAGAATCTAGCCCCAAACTATCCACACATTGGGAATATAGGTCCTATATGTTGGAAATATGAGATAAGAAGCTCACACATTCAGGAGATGGTCTCCACATGCTAGGTATATTAATTTTTAGCTTTTTTTAATTATTTTGATTACAAAAAACCACTATTCTAGTAGTTTCCAACCTAATTTCACAAGCTTTTTTTTTATTTCTACAAGATTTTTTCTTATTTTAACAATTTTTGTTAGCTTTTTTACTTATTTTGATAATTTTCATCTAGTTTTCTCTAGTTTTTTACATATTTTGATAGTTCACAACTTTTTTTTACCATATTTTTACTTGTTTTAATAATTTATGGCCTTTTTACTAGATTTTTTTCTTATTTTAGCCATTTATGACCTATTTATTCTAAATTTTAGCTTATTTTAATACTTCATAGCTTGTTTTTGCTACGTTTTGCCTTATTTTGATCATAAAATCATCTGAAAAAATGGCTATTGTTATTTTCAACTCTATTTGACTAAGTTTGATTCCATTCAACCTTATTTGATATCATTTAACATCATTTGATACCATTTGGTGTCATTTTGCATTGTTTCACCTTCATTTGACCTTTGGCCTTATTTAACCTCATTCAACATCATTTGATACCATTTTGACATCATTTGGTATTATTTTACCACCATTTGGTGTCATTTGACACCATTCAGCATAATTTTTCATCATTTCATGTCATTTGACAACATTTTTCACCATTTTTTCATCATTTGATATCATTTGACATCAATTTAATATCATTTAACATCATTTGGTATCATCTTGTCATCATTCAGTGTCATTTGACACCATTCAACATCATTTTGCATTATTTTAGTATCATTTGATGTCATTTGACATCATGTCATACCATTTTGACTCCATTTGGTATCATTTGACCTTGTTTAACATCATTTCAAATCATTTTGACATTATTTGATATCATTTTGACATTATTTGACCTCATTTAGCCTCATCCTAGCTCATTTGATATCATTTTACATCATTTCATATCAGTTGGTGTCATTTTGCATTACTTTGCATCATTTGGCTCTTGTTTTACCTTGTTTCACCTTAATCTACCTTCTTTGTCTTTAATTTTACCTTGTTTTGACCATGTTTTACTTGTTTAGCCATATTTTGCCTCGTTGTGACCTTATTTTATCTTGTTTTGCCTAAGTTTTGCCTTACTCTACCTTGTAGTGACCTTATTTTTCCTTGTTCAGCCTTATTTTACTATGTTTTGGACTTATTGTTCCTTATTTTGCTCTATTATGATAGTATTTCACATTATTTTAACATTGTTCAACAATTTTATCATACATATGTGACTTGATGTTCTTATGTTTGGCATTCACGTAGAATTCAACTAGGAAGATGAGGAAGCAATTCGACTTAGCTTTTAAGCCTAAGTAGATTCTCTAGTGATATGATTCGACCAAGTTGACCTTGAATGCCTAAACCTGGAGCCTAGAAGCCTTTAAATCATATAGCCTTAATACCCTGAAGTAGCCTGATTGCTATTAATCTTGAAGCTAGAAACATCACAAAGGATTCCTTGGTCAAATCCACCATTTCATAAACGACAATGATGAGGAGAAAACACCGAAAAGTAAGTTCCTCACTTGAACCTTGATTTGTCCACGACATCATCAAATCCCTACATGGCAACTTGAAAACCTTCACATGGTCTTGATTACATCTAATATTTACATGTTTTCTTTTAGTGTTGATTGACCTTTTTTTTGTAGTTTTGAATGAGAATGTGACATTGATGGACCTTGTAGCCTTTGACAAGTGAGCCTGCATGACCTCTCATCTCTTTTTGGCATCTCAAAATACTACAAACTTTGAATAAATTTGTAGAAATAAGATATAGAATTATCATGTTCTACAATTTATAATCAATAGTGACCTATATCTACCTATTGTCTCATGTGGCCTTATGTGATCTCTTGTAATAATATGCATTCTTTAAATTATTTTCTTATCCTCTTAGAGTTATGCTTGCAAGATGATCCCAAAGCCATCACAGAGATGTGATTCATCGTAATGGTGGGTCACCATGTGATCTCAATAAATGATATTTGATTAGCTCATTCAATCTTGTCAATAATTCTTACCTCATATCATCTTCATTATCCCTCTTGAGGCATAACCCCATAGCCAAACTATTGCTCTCCTTACCTTGCTAACAATGAAAATCTATGTTTGACATCTATGCACCATAGCCATGTGACATCTTCTTTGTTGTGCTCCCCTAATCAAGTTCGTTGAATGTAACACACTTCATTTAGTGAGAAAACAAAATTTGGCCTTAGTAATGAAACCTAATGAAGGTTTCACTCCCATATAAAAAAGAGAAGGGGAGAAAATTCCAAGAAATATCAAAAGCCAAAGTAGCCTAAAGTCAAAATCAATAGTGCACAGGAAAGAGAGCCAAGTGGCCAAGTTAGCTAATACCAAAGCACTGGTTCCTCAAAACCTCATCAAGTAACTAGTAGTTTTAGCTCAAGCATGAAGACCTCTTCAATTAGCAAGAATGTCACTACCATGCACTACCATGCCATAGCCATGATGTCAGTATTAGGAATTCTTTATTAGCCCATGTGACCATACTCCACTAGCCAATATAGCCATCATCTCATCCCAAACTCTTGACATACCATTATGACCTTATTTTACCATCATAAGCATTCCTTGGCATGATTTAAAAGCTACAAGATCAAGTATGGGAAGAGAGTGTTGGTGATAAATTCATAGCGGTGTTTCACATTATTTATTGATGTTTCTCAGTTAATCCTCAAAACATCAACAAAGAGGGATGAATGAAACACTTCAACAAAATTTACATGACAAAGCCTAGTGACCAAGATCTGTATTGTAATTTGATAGGGATGCAAACATAGAAATAATTGTCTTATTTTCTCATCAGAATTCTACCCTATAGCCTTGTTCCGACAATCTTTTGAACAATTATTGATGTGTACAATGAAATTTATGGACCACACACAATTAATGTTATTTATGCCAACATGTGAAAGCCAAAATGTTAAATACACTACCAAATTTGATAACAAAAGATAAAAATGGTGATCCACACATTTGAATTTGCACCATGAAAATAGCCCAAATACACCATCAAATTTGGTAGGAAAAGCTTCACATGTTGGTGGTCCATACACTGTAATTTAAGGTGGTGAAAACTACCAAAAACATTGGCATTTGAAGCCCAAAAGGTCAAAAACATTATTAGACCATATACTACAAATTTCAACCATCAAAAATATTACAAGGAATGCAAGAAATTTGCTAGAATAAAATTAGTAAAGAATCAAAAAATTTATGACCTACTTAAGTAAGAATCAACAAAGTTTTCAAGAATTTTGGATCATTTTGCATTTGGTTGAACTTGAGACTTTCATAATAGAGCAAAATCTAAGATTCCATAGCCTTCCCTCTAGCATAGATCATCATGAATAGACAAAACTTGTTATGGATGAGGTTCAAGAGCAAACTAGTTGAGCTAGGCAAGTGTAGATCTAATTATAGAACACACCCTGCCATTTTCATCAACCTTTAAGAATATTTTTGTATTCTCATTCTTTTAAAGCCCATGATATGTACTCTCTAAATCCTTTCCTTTTTTCACAAATTTTTATAACATTTAATACAAAGTTTGCAACCCTTTCTATTTTATCACATTGTTTCCTAAGATGACAAACATCAATTCTTGTTAGTTTTGACAAGCTATAGGACACATGAGATAGAAAATTTTTCTAAGTCTTATCAAGTGATGTTGATGCAATGTCAAAATCACCTACATCAATCAATTTTATAGCAAGAGATAGGAGATTTTTCTAAGGCTAGTCAAGTGATGTTGATGCACAGTCAACATTACCTACCTTAGTCAATTTTTAACATGTATCTCAAACTTGTTATTTGGTTGCAGTTTTGACTTCTTTAGATCTTTGACAGTAAGTTTACATCAACCTTGAGGTGACACATATAAACTTTGGCCATTTTGGCAAGCTTCAGAAGACATGAAGTGATAAATGCACTTTGGAAAATTTTTCATAGTATGGCCAAGTGATATGACATGAGTGTTAGCATCACTTGCCTAAGTCAAATTTACAACATCACTTAAAATATGACAAAATTTTCTAAGTATGATCATGTAACAATGCTAGTGTCAACATCACTTTCCATAGTCAAATCTACATTAGTGTCATTAATCTTCACTTTAACTTCCAATTTCTAAAAACAAACTCTAGTCAACTACACTTGACTCTGGGATTGAATTTGGAAACCCTAATTCTATAAATACTTGCTTAAAACATTAATTCAAGGCCAATTTATTAAGATCCACGAGTACTTTTAAAATTTCAAGATATCTAGAGCATGAGTATTTGCATCATCTAGGCATCCTCAACCACCCCAACATCCCTAACACAATATGAGCTTTTTCTAAGCACACAAATTACTAGTAGCACATGTGAACATGTTGATGCTAATGTCAACATCATAGCTTCAACATCACCTATCCTAGTGTTAGCCATTTTTCAGTGCCAGCATCACTTGTAAGATAATTCATAAAAATAGCATTTTTTTTAATCCCAAATCAACTCTAGACAGTACCAAAACCTCCTCAATCCATATCTACACTCACCAAATGTTAAGATTCAACACCAAAACCATTACTTTACTCATAAACTAAGTTTTTATTATCATTTTTATTCTATATTCTTCCACCATTGTAACATTTGGCCATTCCTAGGAGCTGAACTCTACTTATTTACATAATTAAATATTTTCAATCCTTTGGAAGAAAACTTAGACTCTTTTGCATACATTGAGTTTTTCATTTTTTATTAGTTTTATTCTTTTTTATTTTTTATTCATTACTAAGGTTTTATTTCACATCACTCACATTACCTTAGTTTTTTAACATTAATTTCATCATTACTCAATTATTTCTATATTGATTTTATGCTGGATAGTAGGTTAAGTTTATATTCAATTGGAGCTTCATGCTCCTTCATTTTATGATTGTTGATATATCAAAGATTATATTGATCCAAAGACAATTAACAACTGTGAATTAGATACTTAACATCTAATTCGTAGAGGCATTATCAGAGGATTATGAAAGAATAATTCTTCATGAATATTTTTGGCACTAGAAGAAGGGCTAATAGGTTTTCTAGTGTCTTGAACCTTTTATGTCTAGAAGCCTACAGGTCTAGTCCAAAATTTTTATTTTTGCATATTTTCATCATTCTTATTTAATCATCTTATCTTTTCTATTTGTACTTGATTCTTTTTCTAAGTGTATGCAAGGAACATTCTTTAACACCATGTCTAAATAAGGATCTGACTCCTCTCATAGCTCTAAGATTTGTAAACTAATTGAGATGAATAAATCATAGGCATTCACAACACTCATGACAAGGCATGACTATAGAATTGCATATGCCAAGCAAGAGCTTAACATCACATTGTTAGCAAATAAACTTTAAATAATGGCTACATATGAAGTTGAAAATGGTTTTGAACCATTCCTACCCAACCCCAGCCATCCTATTGAGATAGATTAGTTCAATAGAATACCACTGGAAGACTATTTTATCATCAGAGATGAAATTAAGGTGTTATTCAGTGCTAAAATCCAATAAATCTAGAACATGCTAGATTTCCTTATAAGACATTCCAACATCAATTTCAACCAAAATTACTAGCTTAAGAACCAACATAACAAAGGTGGTGGAGACATTAGCATTCATGATCATGATGAGGATGAGAATCCTCATGTTTCACTACCTGCAGATCTTTACCATCAGCCCACTATACAATCACAAAGCTTAATTCTACATCATGTCAATCTCAATAATTTTACTAATCCATTTTTCATGCATATTCTCTAAACTCCTAGTTCTATTTCTACTATTCTAGATATTATTACCCCACTTAAAGTTATTCTCCCTCCAACATATAGCCTATTTTCAAGCACAAATAATATTAATATAGCATCTCATGCTCAAGTTTAGAACCTAACATTCTAGTGAATCCATTCTAACCCCTATCTCTTAACCTACTAGTTTAACAACTATAGGTTTCACTACCATTCCTTCCACCTTCCCAACATTACCTTAATACAATATCCTGTAGTCTATCTCCATGTTTGCTATTATTGTTCCTAGTTAACTTTGCATTTTCACAACCCTATTTTTGGCAAGCCCTCCATGAAACCTATTCTTGGTGTTCCACCTAAGTTAATGATCCTACTTCAAGACTTATCATTCAAATTGTAGGCCAATGAGAATTACACACAAAAAGTTATAATGCTACATTGGGAAAGCCCTCTTGTTTCCATTACTTTTCTTCTTATTGATCCCATTAGCTCCTTGATTACACCTATCCAATTTACCAAGGGAGTCTCATTACCTAACTTTTCCAAGTATAATGGAAAAACTAATCTAAAAAACCATGTTATCACCTTCCACAATGAGTGCATCTTATTAGCAAGCTATCCTTTCACTTACCTACATAGTTTTTCAAATTCATGAAAAGGTAAAGTACTTGAATCATATAGAGTCATTCTTCATTAGTCCATCACCTCCTTGAAGTAGCTCTTCACAACCTTTATGAAGAGGTTCAAATACAATATTAACATGGATGAAACATTACAAAAACTATTGGCCATTAAGCAAGTACCACCAAATCCATTTCCATGCTCATCTCTTAATGAACTTCAACAAAAATGAAGCTCACCCATTTCTTACCTCATGATCAACTATTGGATATTTTTCAAAGGGTTGTTAATGATTATATCAAGGTTAAGCTAGGCCATCCTAGGCTACTTAGCCTTCATGATGTCATCACTTCAACTAAACACATCACATATATGGTTATCTAATGTAATGACCCTAAATGGATAAAATTTTTTAATAAAAACAAGAAGGTAGCTAAAGAAAAGGCCTTATAGAATGTAGGATAAATAGTAGCTTTGGTGAATTAAACTTCACTAGCATCTTCACCCACCATTGATAATTCTAGAAAAAAATTATTAAATGATCACTAGAAAAGAGGATAGTCCAAAAATCAATCAAACTATCACAAGTTTTCAATGAACTACACTCAGTTCTACAACATGCTATTGAGAGACAAGCCCATAACCACAATGCAGGTTTTAAAGCAATCATTGGCTAGATTCAAATGCTTTTAGACTCTAGCCACAAATCCTTCCTAACATGTGGAAGGAGATCCAGCAATCCCAAGGTGTTATGATCCTAACAAATTCTACTATTACCATGAGGCTATAGGTCATGACACTAACAATTGCAATGTACTCAAAGATAATATTTAGGCTCTTGTCAAAAAATGAAGAATAGTATTCAACACATTAGTTCAACTCAATAATCAAGGCATGCAGATCTTCCAAGATCCCTTAAATTCCCATTTAATGGAAGCCTCTACATTCCATCTTGAATCTAAAACCAATCATTTCAAAATCTTGCTTTTTATCTAGATAGGTCTGTTTCAAACCAATCCTTAAGCATCTTCAAAAACTAATCCTTCTAAACCCAAGAAATTTTTTTTCATCAATCTTCATATAAATAACTCCTTTTCTCTTACAACCTAAAGGTATTAAGAGCTCCATTTATCATAAATCTTACACCATACTATGGCACTCCTTCTTTGCCTCAATATTCCATGAATTCCAACCATCCATTATCATCAAGGAGTAAGTTACCATTTCATACTTCATCTTACCTTGTTGATTTTTTTCTACTTTTTCTTATGTAGTACCTCCTCCATCATGCCTCTTATCCCCACCCACCTCACAAGAATCATCATTTCTTCCTACTCCCACACCTCCAATTTATATCCTTACTCGAGTGCAAAAGGAGGTAACACCTAGCAAGGGAAATGAGAAGGATCAAGCCAACAAGCAATCTTCATCATGGTGATAAAAGAAGTTAGCATTCTAAGAGGTTCAAAATACATCTATGTCTACTCTAACAAATACTTCAACTACTTGATCATCAATTTCCCTCCAACACCTACCATCAAGGATGAAAACCTTAAGGGCAAAGATTTACTTAAAGTGTAGTAGCAATGAAATTGAAGGGAAAGAATATCTCTTTCTCTTTAACCTCATTTTCAATTTTAAGAAACATCATTTGGCATTGGAGGAGCTTTTCAAATCCATCACAACTCTAGCAGACATTCACCCCCATGCTTAATATATTTCATCAATGCTCAAAGCTCCATAGTATGAAGCAAATTTCTTGACATTAAAAGGGAAGAACATCAAAACTCATCTTATCATAAGTGTTATATGTTAGCTTTACATCGACATCACCATATAGATCAAAGATAATATGATGCTAGCTCTAGAGCATGTGGATGATAAATCTAGATCTAATGTCATTTCATGGATTGGCATGGAGTGTCTCCACATGTAAAAATAAGTGGCATACTCTAACTATAATTCTACTTTAATATCATTTAGCAAAGCTAGAGTAGAGATCATAGGCTCAATTAAATTACCTTTCTTGATAGAGAAGTGTATCACTTGAAAAGTTATTTTTGTGGTAATTAGGGACTCCTCAAAGATAAAAAATATCTTAATAATATCCATGTTAACTTATCATCATGTAGTTTCCTCACCTATATACCAGGGGACATGCTTTCCATGCAAAGATAAGAAAGTAATCATTCATGATGATTCTTAATTTCCTACCATCTGTCACCTAGACATACTTGAGGAAACTATATTAGGCTCCCGATCCATTACCATTGGTCAAACTTCATCATCAAAAGAAACCAATAAGTTCAATGTTAGCATCCCATGGTCATCTAACTCCTATGAATTTATAGATCTAGGCTTTGATAAACTAGATGTTGTAGAATTTGAATGTTAAGGGTCCTACCTATTTTCAAGCTAAAAAAAGTCATTGCCAACATGTCCCTTACGTGAGAATTGTATCATGTTTACCTTATTATCATGCTTTTGATCTATCATCTAGCTTTATCTTAATTATCCATATTTTCTCTTTTTATTTATGTTACATTCTTCTAGCTTGCATTAGTTCTTTTCCTTAATTTATGCCTTTGTCACTAGTTTTATGTTTAGATATTATTTTTATTTAGTAGTTTATTTCATCTCATTTTACACCTTAGCTATCAAAATTAAAAATCATAAAAACATAAAAATATAAAACAAACGTTTCGTAAAAACATAGAAAACTAAAAAACATAAACTTATAAAATAGAAAATCCATTAAAAAATCTATTCATTATTTCAATACAGTGCCCTATATCATAGTTCTTAATCACCAAAACATTCATACAAATACATATCATGTAACAAAAACATCACGAACAATGACATAGCTAACATCTTGATGTGGACATCTAATAGGCCAATGTACCATCTCTCCAATAATGGAGTCTTTCCCTAGAGTTTTGGCATGTTTGGAGGTGTTTTTGGCTCATTTTGATGAGTTTAGGAGGTTCTAGGGTCTATGAGGACTTTTTTGAAGGCATCTAAAGGTTCCAAACCTCAAAAAAAAGTGTCTTTATTTTTGGCCCTAGTAGGAGAGACGTCTCCCTAGCATGTAAGACATCTCTCCATCAAGTAAGATGTCTCCTCCAACTCCAAGACATCTCCTCTAAGATCTATCCATTTCGAGGAAGATGTTTACTGCTTCTCCAAGACATCTCATAAAAATTCCAATGGACTACAAATTAGATTATAATTTGGAGGGAAGATGAAGGGTCACCTAGAAAGCTATCAAAAGGCATTAAAGGCCTAATTTTGAGTAGGATAATCAAAATGAAGAAGGTTAGTCTCACAAGTGAGATAGGAGAGCCTCAAGAGTATGTCTTAGAAAAGGGAATGTGAAGCTTATTTTGAGCACTTTTTTTCTTCTTATTGGTGAGCCATTATGGGTCATTTTGTGAATAGTTTTGAGAAGAGAGAGTAAAGAGAGGTAGCCTTCATCAATTTCCTTGGTTTTCATCCTTGTGTGTGTGATTACTTTTATTGACTAATATGATAATTGAATTAAATCTCATGTCTGTCCTTGAGAATATGTGCTTCCTTTATGCTATAAATTCTTGATTTTGAGCAAGAATAAAGCTTTCCTTTCCTTTATGTTGTTTAATTACATTGAGAAAGATTGGATTGTGGAATCCATGGGAGATCCTTATTAGATTGGTATCAAAGCAACTTGGGATTGAAGACAATTGCATTCAAGTGGATAATTTTCATTTCAATTGTAAAGACCAAATTCTCAAGCTTGGATGAACTCTCTCTTATCATTCGTTCCACTCATCCTATGATTTGAAAACATCCCTTTCATTTCTAAGTTTGTCATATCTTTCCATAATTTGAAGATAATTGTAGAATTGGAAACTTATTCACTTGTACTAGCTAGGGTTTAAATATTTTGCACTTATTTCTCTTAAGATCTAAGTACTGTTGATTTGATTCCTTGAGAAATCTTGAATATTTCACTTTTGCTTGTATAATTTTATGAAAATATCCTTTTAGATCATTTTCCATTATGCCTCCAAAGAAGAATATTGTTTAAGATTTGTCAAGACATATGAAGAATCTCAAGACTAATTTGGAAAATATTTTGAAACGAATTGAGAGGTTATCTTCTAGCCATCAAGGAAGGAAAGAAGATGAAAGGTCTCATGAAGTAGAGATAAATAAGAAAAGGAGTTCTCAAGTATCTCTTATTGATCAAAGGAGTGCTCAATACTCAAAGGTTTCAAGAAAGGAAACCAAGAGCTTCATCAAAGGGACCAAGAGATCTTCAAAGTTCAAGATGGTGTATGTTGCTAATCAAGGAGAGTTCCTCCCTCATAAGTCATGGGAGGTGAAATATCAAAGCCAAAAGAGTGGCAAAGATCAATGGAATTCTTCAAAAAAGATCAAATATAGCACTAGAAGGTATGATACTCATTCTTTTTACAATTTTTTTATACCTTGTGGAAAGGGAAAGCAGATTCTAAAGCCAAGTTGAGGCTATATCATCAAAGAGAGATGAGTCTTCTAGCCAAGATATGTAGAAGAATGATTGTTTTAATGATGTTCTTAATGAATCTGATGTTAAATCCATGGAGGAGAGTTTCCCTTTTGAGTTGGTACCTCCAAAATTGGATGAAGAGCTTGTTGATGATTCCTATGAAAGGGAGAAACCATTAGAATTGGGAACTCTTATTTGGGATCTTGAACCTTCAAGTTTTGATGAGATTGGATAGGCACATGTTAAAGAGAAAGTTGAACAAATATGGATGGAAGAAGCCATGAAGAAGTAAGTTACTCTAAGCTTTACCTTGTTGACAATAGTAATGTCTCTCATGTTGAAGCTAGTGTGATAGATGCTAGTTTTTTGCTTCAGCTTAATAGTTGTTGTTCAATGGTAATGATGAACATCATGATCGTTGTGGTGATTGTGATGAGATTGAAATTCATGTTGTGAGTTTAGATGCCATTGTTAATGAGAGAAAGAATAATAACGGTAATGTGTTTGATGATGATGCCTATTCGCATAGTCATTGTAAGAAGGTCATTATTAATGTTGGTGAAGACATTAATAATGATATGATTTTCTAGAATTTGAAAATGCTTGATATTCATTATAACAATGATGAATTTATGAAATGTATTGAAGAACTTTCTTTTCTTAGCTATGAAATTGATGAGCAACATAAATACAATCCAAGTTCTTATGGTGTTGATGATGAAAGGAAGCTAAGTAGTAGTATTCCAAATACCAATAAGAAGAAGGTGAAGAAGATCAAAAAGAAGGGAACAAAGAATGTTGGATTAAGAAAGTCTAATCCTTTTTCTTTTTATTTTTATTTTATTTCTTGTAGGTTTGAGTCATCATGGTGATGTAAGGGAAGCATTCCAAGGAGATGCTCAAATGAAGAAAATATGGTGGATCATGAGGAAAAGCCTCCATGAGCAAGAGTAGCTCAAAACCAAAACCTCAATTGATACTCATTCTAATGTTTTTAATACATTGAGTCTTGATTTTTATGCTAAGTTTGATGGCCTTAAGTCATGAGGTATGATGCCTTCTAGCTTGTGAAAGGTCATTAAGCATGACATTTTTAAGGGTGGAAAAGATGATAGGGACATCACCCATCCCATGTGTAATCTTCAATCTTGAATGAGTGTGCCCTACTTATGTATGCATGTGTATTTATATATTTCATGTGTACATCATGTTGTGTGTTTGTGTGTGTTGTGAAATAAGTTTTGGATGGTAGAGACAAAATGTTATGAGCTCTAACAATTCCATGTATGTTATGCTTTGGTTTGTGCGTGAATTGTGACCTATGTGAGGGGGCAACAACTATTCCAAGTGTAAGGACCCCTTGTATGGAAATAAAGAGTCTTCTAAGGGGGTGGATGTTGATGTGGACATCCAATAAGCCAATGTACCATCTCTCCAATGATTGGATCTTTCCCTGGAGTTTTTGCATGTTTGGAGGTGTTTTAAGATAATTTTAATGAGTTTAAAAGATTTTGGAATCTATGGGGGGTTGTTTGAAGGCATCCAGAGGTTCTAGACATCAAAACAAGTGCATTTATTTCTGGTCCTAGTAGGAGAGACATCTTTCTAGTAGGTAAGATATCTCCTTCAAGACATCTCCTACACGATGTCTCCTCCAACTTCAAGATCTTTCCTCAAAGATCTCACTATTTAGAAAAAGGCATCTCCTACTTATCCAAGAAATCTCGGACAAATTCCAATAGACTTCAAATTAAATTATAATTTGGAGAAAAGATAAGTTATAAAAAGGCATCAAAGGCTCAAGCTTGAGTAAGCTAATTAAAAGGAAGAAGGTTAGTCTTAAGAGTGAGGTAAGAGATCCTCAAGAGAGTGTCTTAAGAAATGGAATATAAAGTTCATTTTGAGCACTCTTTTTCTTCTTATTGGTGAGCCATTATTGACCATTGTGTAGAGACTTGTGACTGGAGAGAGAGAAAGCCTTGGCCAATTGTCTTAGGTTTTATCCTTGTGTGTGTGATTTTTGTGATTACTTTGATTGAGTGGTATGAGAATTAGATTAAATCTCTTGTCTATCCTTGGGAATATGTGCTTCCTTTATGTTATAAATTCTCCATTTTGAGTAAGAATAAAGCTTTCCTTTCTTTACCTATTCAAACTTATTATTTTATTACATTGAGAGAGCTTGGATTGTGAAATCCATGGAAGCTCGTCATCACATCCTACTACTACTTCTTCTTTATTTTTTATTCCATAGGCACTACCTCTTCAATTCCTGTAATTCCCATCTCTTCTTTCACTTTCTCTACATCATCCATTCATCATTATTTCCCAATCCCTATGAGCAATTTATTCCTTAAATAACCTTGAACCTAACCATCATCATCCTTCTTATCCTTAATCCATTATCAACCTAACCATCATCATTCTAAGAACTTCATCTATACCCAACTGGAAACATTCTAAAATCTTGAATTTCCTTCATAATAACATACTCCACAAATTT
The DNA here is from genome assembly GCA_015680685.1 of Gnetum montanum. Lineage (NCBI taxonomy): Eukaryota > Viridiplantae > Streptophyta > Gnetopsida > Gnetales > Gnetaceae > Gnetum > Gnetum montanum. The sequence goes on along the minus strand of MNCI01002788.1, from coordinate 227,810 downwards.
GATGTTCATAGAATCTTGATCTCTGATAACAATCCGCATTTTAATAGTAAGATCTTCAAGAATTTATTGGAATCTTGTGAACTTAATCATAAATTGACTTTTCCATATTACTCACAAACCAATAGTCAAGTGGGGGTCACTAACCATAAGATTTTTAGAACATTCAAGAAAATGATTAGCAAATATAGAAGAGACTTGACCAACAAGCTTAACAATGCTTTTTGGGCCCATTGAAAGGCATGGAAAAACCCTATTGACTACACACCATTTGAGTTTATGTATGAACAAGTTTCATAACTACCTACTAATCCTAAAATGAACATAGTGGATAGTGTGGCTAATTTTGATAACCTTGGATTCTACACAAAAAGAGAAGTTAATTAACCTTAACCTTCTTGATGAGAATTGCAAGATCACCATAATGCATGATGAATTAGAACATTCTTATACCAAGACTCACATGATGTTTGTGCAAGTGAATTTAGTCCTATATTTCAATTTTTCATACTTATTCCATTTGGAAAATTTTCAATTTTAGTGAGAAGGATCTTACATCATCCATACTGATGAGTGGCGAGGTACCCCTACACTCAACCATATGAATATGAGCATGCACGCGCAATCCGGTCGAACTCCGCAGACTAAATGCCTTAACACCACAAGAAACACTTGGGGTTAATCGTTCGTTGTCTTCCCAGGCTTGCTTGTAAGTGTCACGGTGTATGGTTAAGCAAGTCTGAGGTATGTGATTTTTTTGG